>CAKLNU010000078.1:0-25432 GCA_922788865.1 Poeciliopsis turneri
CCACCAACAGAAATCCCATCTTGGTCCCACACTACTTGCAGGTGAACTCGTCCACCAACAGAAATACAAGTCAGCAAGTCTGCCACGAATAACAAGTGTCAGCAGACAGGCTAGTTCTGTTCCCCTCCTCGCCTGTGGTGGCGCTGCTCCACAAGCGAAGGAAACTACATAAAAACCTCCGAAGATAACCTGAGCAACTTCTTTCTTCTCCAAATGATGAAGGATTTCCCACATCTGGTAAAGAAAAACGACAAGTCGTTTCTCCCTCTACCCCGACTCAAATGTTTGCTTTGGTTGTATTTACCCAGAATGCCTTGTGCTATAGTCCGCTTCCTACTTTTGGTGCAGTCTCTGGTCCACTTGGTATGTACATGTGCATTTGAACCACACCAGAACTCAGACCAAGGGTTTTAGGCAGACCGGCGTTTGCTTCTCTGATCTGCATAAGAGTTTGATTACATGTTCACACCTCCCCAAGCAAACCAGGCTTTCTAAACAAAGCGAGAGTTTGATAAAAGCGTACTCAACAAGGCTAGTTTGGTTCCACACACACAGCCCAAACTGTCAACAGATTGACTTGTATGACGTAAAAGCAGATGAGAACACAACACTAGACCAATCCACAAACCTTCCAAAACATCCAAGAGTAAAAATGAAACATCACATGAGCATGACGCTCAAATCATCATTATAGCCAAGTTAGCTGGAATAAACTAGTTTTTTTGAGGAAAACACAAACAACTGTTCAACTGAACTGAACAAGCTATTCAGTTACATCCATGTTAAAAATTCTGTGCCACATCAAGCAAACAAAAGCCTTCTGCTTCCACTTTGAGCTGCTTTGGAAGCAAAAAGAGGAAATGGGAGCTGAGGAGTGATGGCGGCTTCAGAACTGCATCATGTAGATCAGTGAGGGTTAACCCCATCATCATCAGATGGTAGATAAGTAAAGAGGAGTCTGGCAGCAGACTATCTTCATGATAGTCTATCTCAGCATCTCTATTCAAAGAGCGCTTCAAAGTGAAGATGTGTGTTCATGTGTGTGAAGAGTGCAACCTGGGTCTTAAAATGTCACCACTTCTTTGTCAGCAGCATTACGCCTCATGTTTAGCAGATCTGAGCTCCAACAGACATCCAGGCCAAAGTTTAGAACATGTTTAAGTTGACTTAATCAGGACAGAGCTGAATAATGGAAATCAGATGTAATTAGCACAACATGCTGCAATATTATTATGACATGTTTGGGTCTCAACACAGTGGATAATCTAGTTCTGCAGAGCCAGGCCAATCCTGTGTTCATCCACCTTCACTACATCCATAAGATGCACAAAACTCAGGCTTTACTTTGGCAGAAAGGAAGAAAGTCCCCTAAAGGAAACCAACAACAGAAAGACAAAGTTAGAGAAATCAAACAGTGTTCCATTTGAAAACTGTAAGGTTAAATTTCAAACTTTTGATGACTCCTGGAAGCAAGAACCACTTGCTTTTCACAAATCAAAGTATTAGATTAAAAAAAAGATATCCTTAAAATATGAATTAGAAATATTCCAGTGGAGTTGTGACCAGAAGATGTTGCTGCATCAGAGGCATGAGCCCCTTCTGCAGCCTCAAGCCTTTTATGATGAAACAGTTTCCTTTATGAGCTCTGCAGGTAATTACAACACTGAGTGTGTTCTGAGTCCAACATCAAACTTCTAAATACAAAAACCAAATAAAACAATCAAGACTGCAGTAAAACGGTAAATGTTCAAACTTTTAGTGGAAGCAGTGTCTGTGCAGCAGGATGCTCTCTGCTGCACAGACACTGCTTTATAAAGGAGTGTCTGCAGCTTGTCCAACTACCTGAACAAGTCACAACATTCAAGTCTGAATACTCACTGCCTTAGCAAACACTCCCATGAGTTCAGGGAACTGGTGTGTGAGCAGAGCCAACATGGCGGTGAAGGAGCAGAGGCCCGCTGTGAAGAGGATGAAGAAGGGCAGCTCCTTCTTGGGGTAGACCGACACCTCGTGAAACACTGCTTCCACATGACACACACACAACGACACAATGTTAGCACATTATGAGAAAGGTGAAGCTATCTGCCAGTGGAACTTTGTCATCAATAGTAAGAAATTATCAACTTAAAACAAATTCCTATTTCTTGCTGAAAGTTTCTTGTATGTTTTATTTCAAATATACTAACATAGACGAAAACCAAAACCACAAACACTTGGTAAGATTTAGTCTTTTTGCAGCGCAGATGAAATCTACCTTTTCTGACTGCGAGTGTGTGTGTGTGTGTGTGTGTGTGTGTGTGTGTGTGTGTGTGTGTGTGTGTTAGTGTGTCTCTTACTGGGTAGCAGCTCTCTGTCGGCCGTCTCTGTGCAGATGGGGTAGGGGTAGAAGAGGTGACCCTTCTCTAGAGGATACGGAATCATTCTGAATGCTAGAAAAAAACCCAAAAAAGGAGTTTGTGTCAAACTGCTGGATCAGCTGCTCCTCATTTCAAAAGGCTGGCTTTTTGTATGCTTGTGTGTGTGTGTGTACGTACTGCCCTCCCATGTACAGTGCAGCAGGTTGAGTGCTCCCTCCACCCGTTTCCAATGCTGCAGGTGGAAGAAGGCGTAGGCAATGGCTTCACTGTCGCCTCTTTTCAGGATGTGTTCTGGAGGAAGAATCAAACTCTTCATCTCCAGCAGATACTGATGAAAGATCAGAGATAAACCCATGAATTTACAGAACAGTGAATGCATCATTACCTTCCCCCCCTTCTCAGTCACACTTAGCCAGGCTCCAACTCACTTTGGGGACATGAGGGTTGAACTCCACTGCTCTGTGGATGGCTTCTACTGCATTCATCTCTGCTGTGCTCAGGCCCCGCCTGGACGCTGCCTCTGGAGAGAACCTATATACACACACACACACACACACACACACACACACACACACACACACACCAGCTACCTCATCAGAACAGATTCTGCTTGTTGATTTTGATGATGTTTAGTTCTAATGGCTATTCTATTTTAGATAGAAAACTGAAGTTGGAGCAGTGTTGATGCAAAGTGATACTCACTTGTCCGACACTGCCCTGGCTTTGAGCAAGGCAGCTGTGTAGCATATCGTTGCCGATTTGGGTAAGCTAATATCTGCCAGGAAGACAAAACAGAAAAGCCAGAGCCGGTGTTAATGTGAGGCTGAAGTGACGGGTGGTGGCGGTTGGAGGTGTGGTCGCCCAGTGAGGTGGTGAAGGAAAAAATGCTCAGAGATTTCACTCATGTGGTGAAATGTTACATTATTATTTTATTCCTGGTGCATAAATTAATGCAGACAAATTTTGCAGAAAAACTCAACAAATTTATGCTTCCTGAAATTCTATCAGAGGAATACAGCTCAATGGAAGAAAGCTCAGACTGAAAACAGAAGAGATGAGAATTAATTTGCATAAAAAGCCAGTGGTCAGGTTTGCTCCAAACCTACTGCAGTCGCTCCAAGCACTTTAAATGATACATATGAGAAAAAGTGGTGTCACATCATTGATTGCAACAATTATTCAGCTGCTAGTTTTGTTAAAAACATTTTTTTCCAGATTTGATTCTTTTTTTCTCTCAAATTGAATAAGTGTTTTTCAGAGTGAAGTTAGGCTACTGCAATGAAAGATGCATTTATTCAAAGGCTTTTAGCACATTTTTATCAGAGGTACAAATAACTGTGTCACACACAATCTCAAAAGTAACTTCACATGGTTGTATTAAGATTACATAAAACCTTTCCCATATAGCATCTATCAAGACATAAAGTCACTAAGTTCTGCACAATAAATGATTAAAAAGCTGAATATAAACAATATGTTATTTGTATTTAAAAGACTCCACAGAAGCTTGGCATTGGGAACCATCAGCAAGTCAGGGATTCCCTTTGACGTAGGCTGGGGTCCATCCATGAAGAGGCACATCAAAGCTCTAGACCAGTGGTTCTTAACCTGGGTTCTATTGAACCCCAGCAGGGGTTCTATTGAATCGGTCTCAGGGGTTCAGCGGAGCCTCTGCCGTGGAGGCAAAGACACACTTGTGTAAAGTCGTGACGACACGCCCCGCTTGGCCGTCACTTGCTGCAGAGGATCACGTGACATTCCTTGGCCAATCAGAACTGCGGGGAATTTAGTCCACGCAGTATTCAACGGCTGTCGTAGTTGAATGTCGTGTGGTTTCTTTCTCGATATTTTATCCATACTGAACATGTCGAGCAAAAAAAGAAAGTGGTCAAACGAATATGTACAACGTGGATTCACATGCAACATGGATCCCATTCTGTATATAACAGAACGAGATGGGAGTCAGCGTCCCATCTGCATGATATGCAATGCCAAGTTGAGCAACTCCAGTCTCACACCAGCAAAACTAAGGGAACACTTGTTGATGGAGATGGAGATGGGGAAAAGTAAAAAAAGTATTTTGTGAATTCAAAAGCGACAAAAAAACAAATAAAATTTCACATAAAAAAAAAAGTTATTAAAAAATGTTAAATTCTGAAAAAAAAATCCAAATTTACTTTTAATTAGTAAAATAGCAAAATATATATATATAGTTTTTTGTGGGCTGAAATTCTTTTATGAGGCCAAAATATTGTTTTGGGGCCAGAATAAAGTAATAGTGTAATTTGTTGTGAGTTCATGCACTGTGTTGGTTTTGTTCTTTGAGCAAGGTGATGTTCATGCATGACTCATTTTGTGCATATGCTTTTTTTGGGAAAAATAATCATATTTTATTTATCACTAAAGAAGGGTTCAGTGAATGTGCATATGAAACTGGTGGGTTTGGTACCTCAGAAAAGGTTAAGAACCACTTTTCTAGAGAGTAAAACATTTTACAGTGTCCATTTTAGATCAGGCTCTCTGAGGACGACATGGTGCAGTCAGGACATTTCACTCAGACCCAAATAGAATCCAGTCAGACACAAGGTGCATCAGCTGAACACTTGCATTAACTTTTAGTGGCTTAAAACACATTTTCCTGCTAAATTAACTTGACTAAATCTTAAACGGCAGCTGTTTCTAAAACTGAGGCCATCAAGGCAGTGGAGCATTAAATGGAAAAGATGAGTCTTTGTTTGGTTCAGAAAACTAAGAGTCTCTGCTTAAAATGTTCCTCTATGTCAAGTTAAATTCTGCTATTCGCAGGGAAACAACATTTTATAGTTTTTTAGTATTTTACAAAACAAAATAGATTGTAGAGTTCAGCTGAAAGGGGAGCTGAGGAGCAGCTGCTGTCATTAACCAGGTCTGGAGGAGCAGGAAGTGTGTTGAGTGGACATGAAGTATGGTGCTGAACACAGGGAAGACCAAGGAGGTCATTGTGGACTACAGAAGGTCCAGGAGGACGGACCACACTCCCCTTCTCATAGATGGAGAAGAGGTGGAGCATGTGGATAACATCAAGTTCGTGGGCCTCCACATCATGTCTGACCTCTCCTGGAATACAAACACCTCCCACCTGGTGAAGAAAGCACAACAAAGGCTCTTCTTCCTCAGGAAACTGAGACGGGCTGGACTTTCCTCACGGCTGCTCATGAACTTTTACAGGATCGATCGAGAGCATCCTCTGCCTCAACGTGACTGTGTGGTATGGTAGCTGCACAGCACTGGAGAGGAAACAACTGACACGGGGGGTGAAAACAGCACAAGGCATTGTGGGATGCCCCCTCCCAGACCTGGACTCTATCTACATAGGCCGGGTCAAGAAGAGAGCTGGATCCATAGCCATGGATTCCAGCCACCCGGGCCACAGTCTGTTTGTGCCGCTGCCATCAGGCCAGCAGTTCAGGAATATACAGACGACAACAAACAGACTGAGAAACAGTTTCTTCCCCACAGCCGTCAGAGCCATTACTCCCTGCCGCCCCCTCCCACACATATCAGAACCTCGCAGTCACACATACACATCCCCCCCCACACACAGCCATACTGTTCTGCACTTTGCACTTTGTCACATCATCTGCACCTTGCCATAATTGGACCTGCTGCTTCTTTATTAGTGTGGTTCGAGTGCCTCTTAGTTAATTTTAGTTGTATATATTGTTATTACTGTGTAGTTTATTTATTTATTGTATATACAGTATTTGACTTTTTACACAGGAGTTGCAATGGAAATTTCGTTGAATCCTGTTCAATGACAATAAATGCTATCTATCTATCTATCTATCTATCTATCTATCTATCTATCTATCTATCTATCTATCTATCTATCTATCTATCTATCTATCTATCTATCTATCTATCTATCTATCTATCTATCTATCTATCTATCTATCTATGTTGTGGACAGGAAATGATTTGCGTGTACAGGAAGTGCGTCACAGATCTGTGAACTCACCATCATACTTGGCCAGAACCGCCTGGACATCGGCGTAGTTCTGGAGCTCCAGTAATGACTCCAGCAGGTTCTCATGGATGTTGAACATACTGAGGAGAGGGAACTCCTTCATTAACTGGAAAACACACAACTGTTGTTACATGTTATATCAGGCAGGGGGCAGCACAGTCAACAGGCAAAAACATTGATGCGTCAACAGCAACGTAATTCTATCAAATAGAAACTCAGAAAATTATAAGGGATATTTTTTGTAAAAGCAAATTTACTGCACGCTTACATCTCTCATCATCTTGACTGCTTCTCGTGTTCGGCCCAGCTTTCTGGAGCACATGGCCAGCCGCCTCTTTATATATACCAACACATTGGTGTCTCTTCCTGGGAAACACACACCGGAAACCAAATCACCACAAAATCAAGACATTCAGCAAACAAATATCTGAGAACGTTCTAGAAAAGGACTTTTTAACCTTTTCATGTTTTCATATATGTGTGTCATTATAACCACACATTCACAAACATTTTGTGAGAGAGACCAACACAAAGTAAGCAAATATAAAATAAAACATGTTTTTGAAAACTTTTACAAATACAAATCTGAAAAGTGTGGCATAAATTTAGATTCAGCCCTGTTAACCCTGGAAAACTAACTGCCTGCAGAAATCACCTGACTGATAAACAGAGTCTATCTGTGTGGGATTTCATCTGACTCTAGAAAGAATATGAAAGAAATAAAATTGACCAAAGGTTCAGGGGCCTCATGCAAAAAAAAAAAAAAAAAAAAAAATCAGAAGCATAAAGCTGTGCGCACGCACGTGGCCACGCACCTTTCCTTTATAAATCCTAATTTGCGGAAAATAGAGCACAGCTGCTGGTCTGCCTGTCCCCACCCACCCACCCACCCACCATCCATCCATCCATCCATCCATCCATCCATCCCCATCCATCCATCCATCCACCCATCCATCCATCCACCCACCCATCCATCCATCATCCATCCATCCATCCATCCATCCACCCACCCCCCCAGTCCGTCCGTCCTCCGTCCGTCCGTCCCGTCCGTCCGTCCGTCCGCCCGTCCGTCCGTCCGTCCGTCCCCGTCCGTCCGTCCGTCCGTCCGTCCGTCCGTCCGTCCGTCCGTCCGTCCGTCCGTCCGTCCGTCCGTCCATCCACCCACCCGCCACGTCCATCCGTCCATCCACTTTCCCGCCATCCATCCATCAGCCATTCATCCATCCATCCGTCCATCCACCCACCCACCCGTCCATCCATCCGTCCACCCGCCCGTCCATCCGTCCATCCGTCCGCCCGTCCACCCATCCATCCATCCACATCCATCCATCCATCCATCCATCCATCCATCCATCCATCCATCCATCCCCACGGGGCCAACAGCTAGGGAGGCCCAGACTTCCCTCTCCCCAGCCACTTCTTCCAGCTCCTCCGGGGGAATCCCGAGGTGTTCCCAGGCCACCCGGGAGACATAGTCCCTCCAGCGTGTCCTGGGTCTCCCCTCCTCCCGGTGGGACGTGCCTAGAACACCTCACCAGGGAGGCGTCCAGGAGGCATCCTGACCAGATGCCCGAGCCTCAACTGGTTCCTCTCAATGTGACGGAGCAGTGGCTCTACTCTGAGTCCCTCCCGGATGACTGAGCTTCTCACCCTATCTCTAATGGAGAGCCCAGACACCCTACGGAGGAAACCCATTTTGGCATCTTGTATCTGCGATCTTGTTCTTTCGGTCATGACATGACCATAGATGAGGGTAGGAACGTAGATCAACTGGTAAATCAAGAGCTTTGCTTTTTGACTCAATCGCTTCCTCTGAATCTCCATCAGATCCAAAATGTTCCATATTTATGCGGTTCACCTTTGCGCAGGTACTTATATACGTGTGATTGCATACACACCCTGATCACCTTAAAAATAATCAAACCTGTTGATTATTTTTAGTCAGCAGGTTTGACTTAATCTGCTGATCCTTTCAGTGAGAATGAATTTAGTTGTATTTAGGTGAGTTTTGACACTTTGTAGTTTGTTCTTGTCCACAGAAAAAGTTTGCGTGGCTGCCGCACATTTTCACTGCAGCGAAAAAGTGTGTGTATACGCAAACTTTGACACAAAGTTCCTTTTCATACAAGCCGACTTGTGTGTAAAATATGGCACACACATTTTTTGTGCATACACACACTTTATGCATGAGGACCCTGATCATTTTGGAAGTAAGCACAAGAGTTTACTTTTTGAGGACAAAGCATTTTTAAAAGGGAGATTTTCTTTTATTGAACAAACTTCTTAGCTTATGCTTAGCTTAATGACAAACACTTTTTGTGAAATCAATATTCTGTTGAACCACAGACGTTTGGTATATTTGTGAAACAGAATATCAGTGAATGAAGACCTTTGGATAAAGATTTGTTGTTGTTTTTTTTATTAACAGCAAAGTTATATATTTTTGGGTTGATAAATATGGTTAAACTGAAAAAATAAAAACAGAAAAAGTGGAATTTGTGAAAAAGCACAATGTATACCACAGCACTCTGTGTTATGCACTATTTTATGTTGATCTATCTCATAATCTCCCGCTAACATATATGGTAAGGTTAGAAACTGCAGTGTGAAGAGCTGACTCAGACGCTGCTACTCACTGTGCTGGGCTTCGTACTGTGTGCCGTGGTGCTGCAGCTGCTGGCTGCGGCGGTAGCAGCCCTCTCCAGCTTTAAGTGCCTGTTTAAATAACCGCTCAGCCTCCATTATGGTGGTGGCTTCCTCCTCTGCCAGGAGGATGTATGCTGTAGCACAGCTACGGGAGGACAGAAGAGACAAAAAGCCACCAGGGAATTTAAAACCAACATGGCCTCACGTCAGCCCTCATGTTTTCCAAGCCAACACACGGAGTCTGAAAAAGGACATTAATATTCTTCTGAACACTGTGAGAAAATTAAAAATGAAGTTATTTCTCAGTGGTCCAATTCCATCATCTCAGTGGGGAGACAAAAAAAGTCCAGGCTGGACACGATAAACAAATGGCTGATTAAAACCTGCTCTGCCAGCTCAGTGACCTTCATCAATGACCTCTGGATTTATTGGCAGCGCTTTCACCTTTTTGGAAGAGGCGGACACAATGGGATAAAGCGACTCACTCCAAATCTTTTTCATTTTATTAACAAAGATAACAATGTGATCTCCGCTTCAGAAGAACAGGCTCAAGGATGTCTGACTAGGATGGAGCCCTCCAAGTATCAGGAGCAAACTACTGCAAAACAAGCTGATATAACATCGACTGGTTCCCTTCCTCCTTCCGCCCTCCCTCTCTGCTTCTCCATTCATTCACTGCATTCACAAGATACCTATGAAGAAATGTCTTCTGGACCAGAGTTTTTCAAATTTACAGATGGAATGAATCAACAGGTTCGCCTCGGCACGTCTCTCCTTAACGCTCAGTAGCAGACCTCACTTCATTTAAGCCACCTGCCTTCCCAAAGGATCCATCACTCTGCGTTTCTAAGGTCCAGATATTATCTTTACATATGTCTTCCTCCAGAATGTATCTGGCCTCGCGGGTACTGCAGAACAGGACATTACCTGTTCGGATCACTACAAGAAAATTTACAAAAAACTGTATTCAAGAAATACAAAATATAGTGGTCCTATTTCAAACCTCAGACTGAAGAACATTTGGCCTCCAAGTCACTTAAAGTAGCTCTTTAAATACCAGAACTTTTTATGGATCTAAAGTTCTATTAATTAATGATTTCATCATTAATTCATGTTATGTTTCTGACAGAAACATGGATGAATGACAATAATGACCAAATCGTACTAATTGAATCAACTACAATTTTTTAAGTGAGAATAGAAAACATAAAAAAGGAGGAGGCGTGGCTTCTATATTTAAGAATACCATAAAC
Organism: Poeciliopsis turneri; assembly: GCA_922788865.1. Taxonomy (NCBI): domain Eukaryota; kingdom Metazoa; phylum Chordata; class Actinopteri; order Cyprinodontiformes; family Poeciliidae; genus Poeciliopsis; species Poeciliopsis turneri. The sequence goes on from CAKLNU010000078.1 coordinate 10,263, forward strand.
TGTAGTAAAATCTCTTTGGGTCTTTTCACCTCTTTTGAGTATCTTGGAATTCAGGTTAAAGGTTACAAATGAACTTTGACACTAACTTTATACAAAACAACATGAAAAATTTCTTTACTGACTTGAATGATCTTCTATCGCTCATATGCATCGATTATGATTGTTTAATAATTGTTGGTGATTTCAACATTCATGTGGACAAACCTCAAGACAGAGGGGCAAAAAAGCTCTAATATTTTAGAAAATTTTGGTTTAACACAACATGTCAAACAAGCAACACACACTCTAGGACACACACTGGACCTGGTTATCAGTAAGGGTGTGAATATTTCCAATATCTCTGTAACCGATGTCGCCTTGTCTGATCACTTTGCTGTTATCTTTGAAGGATCTTTATTCTTTAACCCACTTGGACAAACAGCTACTGACACAAAACGTTCTTTCACAGAAAACACAGCAGAAACATTTAATCAGATCTACTGTACTCTTCTTCCTCACCCTTAAGCTGTAATGATGTAGATCAGTTGGTAGATGATTTTCAGTCTAAAGTTTCATATATCATTGATTCCATTGCGCCAATTAAAGTAAAGGTTGTGTCTGGTAGGAAGAAATCTCCATGGAGAAATGCACAAACAGTTCGATCTGCAAGACAACTCTGCCGCAAAGCAGAACCAAAATGGCGTAAAACTCAACTTCACGTTCATCATGACATCTATAAAGAAAGACTACGTAACTATCACTCAACACTAAAACATGCAAGGGAGGCTTTCTGTGCAGATGTCATAAACAAAAACATTAACAATGCTGGAGCTTTATTTGCAACAGTTGACAGGCTCACAAACCCTCCTATGACGTTACCACCTGAACTCCAATCTAATGCTGCCTGGAACAAGTCTTCCAGCTTCTTTTCAGAGAAAATTCAAAAAATCAGAGGATTAATCTGCAAATCAACTCTAAAGCCAGAACCATTGCTGAACCCAAACGAAACTAATACAGGAAAAATGACCCACTTTCAACAACTTAATTATAAAACCCTAGAACAAATTATAAGTGAATTAAGTTAAAGCTCTTGCTGTCTGGATGTCCTACCCACACATTTCTTTAAGAAAGTTATTGCTAAAGATCTGATCCAAATAGTAACTCATCACTCACATCAGGCGTTTTCCCCCAGGCTTTGAAAACAGCAGTTATCAAACCACTGCTAAAAAAGAACAATCTGGACGAATCACTACTGCAGAACTACAGGCCGACCTCTGACCTCTGACCTCTGATTCATCAGCAAAGTTATTGAAAAAACTGTGTGTAAACAATTAAATAGTTTCCTCATGATGACCAACTGCTTTGACTCCTTCTAGTCTGGTTTCCGTGGTTACCACAACACAAAGACTGGCCTAGTCAAAGTGTTCAATGACATCCATATAAATACGGACTGTGGGAGAACCACAGAGCTGGTTCTGTTGGACCTCAGTGCAGCTTTTGACATATTACTGAATCAACTGGAGAGTTGGGTCGGACTCTCCGGTTCGGTGCTCAACTGCTTTGAATCTTACATAAAGAACAGGGATTTCTTTGTTTCAATTGGAAACTTCTCATCAAAGAGGTCAAAGGTCACATGTAGTGTACCCCAAGGTTCAATCCCAGGATTCCTCTGATTTAATATCTACATACTCTCTCTGGCTCAGGTTATAACAGGAAATATAACCTGTTATTACAGGTTATATTTAGTTATCATCATAACTACCCTGATGATACTCAGCTCTACATTATGATGTCACCAGGTGACCTTTGACCCCATCCAATCACTGAATAAATGCTTAGAACAGATAAACGTGTGGATGTGCCAAAACTTTCTCCAGCTGAACAGAAACAAAACTGACATTATTATTTTTGTACCTAAAGAGGAACGATGTAGAGCTATAGATCTAGAGTCAATGCACAGCTTCAGTTAACCCAGAACCACATAGAACCTGCTTGGTTCTATGTGGTGCATAGAACCAAGCAGCATCCAGCTTCTATGCACCACAAATCTGGAACAAACTTCCAGAAAAAAGTACAACAGCTGAAACATTGACTTCCTTTAAATCTTGACTGAAAAACCATCTGTTTAGAGTCGAACCTTAGACGTCATCAATTATAAATTTAATGATGGAACTTGACTTAATGTTATGTTTTGATTGTTGATTCTATGTTGCATGACTTTGTTTTTGTGTTTATGATGTAAAGCACTTTGAAATGCCTTCCTGCTGAAATGTGCTATACAAATAAAATTTGATTGATTGATTGATTGATTGATTGATTGATTGATTGATTGACCTGGAGAAATGAAAAATGTTTGAAGAATACCTTTGGTATTCTAAACTGGAATGTTATAGTTTAGCTAACCACTAGAGGGAAACGTGTCTATTAATTCACAATTGTTTTCTTTTTGTAACTGTTTGCCTGAATGTCAAACACTTTATGTACTCTAACTATGGATTGGCATATATGAAAATGTTTTATTGTCTCAAAACAAACATGTTTGAAGACGCTCAGTTTTTCAGCTTTTTAAATGTAAAAAGTATTAAAGGAAGTCATTTAGAAATGCTACTCTCTATTCCGGCATACACTCGGGATACTTCCAGCATGTGAAACTTACACCACATACTACACAAGAGAGTTGAAAAATATTTCAGCTTTTGCTGTCGTTCGTCGCTCCCCCCTCATCAACAAGATGGAAATGTTAGCATCAGCCCAGCACATCATCGACCGATACCGATGTAGATATTGATATATCGTACATCCCCACCTATAAAATACTTGTCAGTCTGATTTCATGTTGAAAACGAGATGTGTGTAAAATACAAAGCGCAGTGTTCCCTGTGCATTTTTATAATAATAGTTATAAGAATTTTCCTACACACAACTGTACACTGTGTATTGTTGTTGTCAGTGCAGAACTCACTCTTCCAGCTCCAGTGCTTCGTGTGCTGCAGAGATGCGAGCCTGTGGGTTTCTTTCTCTCCACGCCTTCTGCATGACTGCAGGAACACACACATACACACACAACCCCTTATTTATTAGGCATAAGGTCATATACATATCATATGTAATTTTTATGGATTTTCTTACTGGCATCGGCTGGTCGCAGGTGGTCTGAGTCGCATGTGAAGAAGGTCTGATGGTCCTGTGCTGACAGATTCATGTCGTAGTAAGTCAGCGGCTCTCGACCCGTTACCCATGTGTACCTGGAAAGGGGAAACATGACACAACAGGAGAAACCAGGTGTTATTGACTGAAGCTTCCAAATCAGGATTAAGATCATGCTATAGCAAAAAGAAAGCAGCAGCTGAGTTAAGAGAAATCAGGAGGAACAACTATAGCTAACAGGGACAAAAACTGATGAAAACTGATCAGATATGAGAGAAAAACAGATGAGAGAATTAGAAAAGGGGAGAGCAGCAGAAGAACACAGACGAGTCTTTTCTCATACTCACCGATTATATTCAGCTCCACGAAATAAATTTAGAGGATTTCTCCACACTTTACATTCTGCAGAGCCAGAGAAAGAACAACACAGACCAGGAGAGTCAAATCAGAGTAGTTCAGTCTGCTCTTCACATCTACCCTGTAATCCATTGTTTGCTTAAAAACAGGAGGACATGGTGTCTTCATTTCTTCACACCAAAAGGACAAATATTACACTATTAGGCAGCACAGTCACCATGTCCCTGTCATATTAATGTAAGACTAAAAATTGGAGTTATGAAAATGTAAAATATTTTTACATTTCCTTGTAAATGTTTTATTTTGAAAGGCTCCCTGAATGAGGGAGAAGGGAACGTTCGGGAACAGCTGGGTCCGGGACAGCTGATTGAGTAGCAGAAAAGAAATTAAATGTTCGACACTGAGAAAGAGCTCAATTGTTCCTGTGGATTATTCTACAAAGGAGAATCACAGTAACTGGACACCCACAATTCTTACATTAACATCACTCTGATTGGTTGTTCAGTTTAGTGTAAAAGATCTAATAATAGAACAGAGTTCCTCTTTCCTAGATGTACGGTGCTTTGCAAAAGTTAACAAACTAGCTGCAGTCACATTCCGACCACCAACCAGTTAGGGTACTGTTACATCTCTACCAGCTTTGGCCCACCTGGACACTGGAACAATGTTTTCCTAGTTAAAACAACCTGTCAATTTTATACTAGAGACACATTTACCCATTTATACAACCACATATATACACATTTTATACACTAATGCACAAATCAGAAGGAAACTTGGCTTAACATGTAATTTCAGTCACCAGGAAGACCTGCCTCTCTTCTTAGAGTTACCCATTCTTTAAAAACTTTCTCCAGACTGGTTGGGGAGTGTCTGTGAGTAGAAATTTCCAAGTCCCGCTAAAGATCCTTTAATTGGACTTTGACCAGGCCATTCTAAAGTAAATAAGCATTTCGTTACAGATCCAGGGGAGTGTTTAGGATGACCGCCCTGCTCGAGAGTGAATCACTTACATGGATGCCATGGAAGCCAAAATTAGTTTAAAATGAATCTGAAAATTTTTTTATCTTTTTTTGAAAGAGCAAAGATAAAAAAACTAGTTTGTAAACCCTACATTAAGAAAATATCATTAAATGTCCAGTGTGTTTTCATTGCTTTAGTTTCAATCAAATAAATTAAACAAACATGGTATTGAATAGTTGGACTTTCTAAAGTCTTTGGTGTGTATTCTGATTTACAGCCGAGGAACTCAAAACAAGTTAGTCCAAGTTAGATTATTAAATGCAATTTCTGTTCTGATCTTTCAGTCTCTACAAAAGCATAACCCAAAATAATTGCCAAAACTAAACTGTGACTTAAGATTACTAATAAATGCTCTGATAAAGCTAAAGTTATAACTGGTAACTTTACCAAAGAGTTGAGATTCGGAGTCTCTCAAAAATACTTAGAGCAACGTCAGCCAAAAACGGCTCATGTAATTTGAAATGCTCTGAATTTGAAGCATCAATGTGCCAAGAGGAAAAGATTGAAGAAGTAAAGCATGATGGGATTATCTGGCCACCACCTTTAGTCATGATGGACTCTGACAAGAAGCACAGCCACTTCTTACCAGACACACTTTGCCGATTGGAGTCAGCATCTCCGTTGCTTGTGTTAGAGTTGCTGGGAGAACTGCTATCCACTCCACCCAGCAGGGGGCGCAGGTGGCTCACAGACACTTGCTCTATGAAAGAGGTCCCATATTTCCTGAAATACCACCACTCAAAGATCTGAAAAAGGAAGCACAGATGATAGAATGATTTAAGTAACTCAGAATTAAACAGTCATTTTCATAAAATCAATGGAAATGTCTTTTTTTTTTTTTTTTTTTTTTAACGAAAAAGCTGCCTGGCTTTTTCATAAAAAAAAAAATATATATCTCGAGAGCTTCTATTTAAACAGAATCTCTCGATGGTTTGATTAGAAAAATTGGTTTCAGAATTGAAATTGAATCTGAAGACATTGAAAGACACACACTTCTAAATCATTACATCTAAAGTGCAGTCTGATTAAAAAAACATTTTTCAAAGCAGTAGTGAGCTTTTAGATCCCTAAATTAAAAAAAATATAAGCAAATATGTGAGGTGGAAAGAAAGTAAACGCAAAAGTATCAAGTTGGACATTGATAACAAGGATGATGTTGTCCAACTTGATAACAATGTTCCTCTATGGCAACAAGGTGTCGGAACATTAAGCAAGAAATTTTAGTTTATATTGTTGAGGTAGGAAAATTTTTCAAAATGTAGGTTGTTAAAAAATAAAATTGTTATAAAAGTATTACTGATTAAACTTTAGCTTTAATAACATAAAGCTACATAATTTTTAAAGTTTGTCAGATCATGATTTCTTGGTCAATGACAAGTTATCATAACAAATACATTTTGAATGTCAACTTTGTGTTAAAAGTGTCATGATTTACCGAATGACACTTTACAACAACAGTCATGAATATTCATAAAGACTTACTCATGTTCATGACAGGTGTTATGTCATGTTTATGATGGTGTCATGACAGTCTTATTCACAAACCTGTTACCTTTTGTTTTTTTTAGTTTTCACAGAATTCACATTTGGCTTCCATACTGCCATGGTGTTCAGAGAAGCTCCAAAAAAAAAGAAATGCTTAGTCTATGAAGTGCTTGAGCTAATAATGAGAAGGTCAGAATCTTCCTGAGATGTTGACAGTAGCTTCATTTCAAATAAAAATGTGCGCAAATCTTGGTCGATATTCTGTGAATATCCGATATTCCGGAAAAATACATTTTCGCAATTTTGATATTTTCGTTAAGTAAGAAATGTGATGCTGTGAGAGCTGGTGGAGTCAGGTGCTGATTGTCCGGGAAAAAACAAAACAAAGAAAAACATCATCCTGCTATGACTTCCTCTCGTCTTCTTTATGGTTTCCGCCAGTAGTGACATCTGGCTGTTGATCACGTGATTGATATGATGCAAAAAATTGTTTCCGTTGCAGTGTTGAAATACATCTATTTCAATCTGGCAAAAAAAGTAATCATTTCAACCTAGGAGAAAAACTTTTAATCAAAAATAAAAAATAGTCTTTTTTTCAAAATTAGCGCATTTCCATTCAGCTAATTTATTCTCATAATTTCAATTTGCACAATTTTAGGGTGAACAGAAATGCAGCTAGTGATGCTCTTGAATATTTTCCATTTGTGAATAATTAATTTTACATCGGAATGAAAAATCGATGGCCAACAACAGAAACTGTTGCTCAAGTCTTTCCTCCAACGCGTCAACATTCTCCTGTAAGTTCCAGACCAGAAAACAACCCAAACTAAATTTTCATAAAGGTTCTCACACCTGCTGAAGATTAGTTAATCAGGTGCAGCACCCCGCTCTCCCTTCAGGTTTTCAGACATCCATTTGACTTCATTTATTAATAAATGACACCATGACATTTCTTGGTTTCTGTACAACTATGATTGGATTTCATATTTTTTTAGAACCTGGTAAATATTGGGAATGTAAAAACTTTCAAATGAAATGAGCGTATATTTCAATTTTTACTGACAACCACTTACCCACTGAAATGACCAAGAGTAGCAACAGAAACTCAAATTACTGTGCCAGTGACTTAACAAAAAACCAAGCCGTTTTCATTTAGTCATTTCAGACCATTTCCAAGCCTCCTACACAAACTGGCTGAAAGCCTGCAGGGAAGAGAGCGGGAGTTAATTAACAGAAGGACTATTTTAAACTACAGATCAAACACTGCTGCACAGTTTGCCGTCTCTGTAAAAAGACTGGAAGAGGGAAAAATCTAGAAATCTGGGAGTACATAATATACAGCAGTAAAGATGTCAAATTGTAGTCGGGTGATCATATGATCCACTGAAAAACAACCAAGAGAAAAGACTTCCAGTCAGTGAAGCTTATTATGGCTTTTAAACCGATAAGTGATCCTAACAAATCACCTCTTTGGCTGAGCCAATAAAAATTATTTCCCTTCAACGAGATGAATGAGAACGCGAGTTAAAAATCGCACGGTCAAACGGAACATAGGACTTTCATTCTCAGTTGATGCACTAAGAAATGTAATGCAAAATCTAAAAGCGGTAAGAGTTTCAGACATTTTAGCACAGATGCACCAAGAAATGGTTTGGTGACTGAAACTTGGTGATTTTCAGCTTTTATTCATCTTGATAAATGACTGGTCAGAAACTCTAATATATCAAATCAGCAAAAAAAAAAAGTCTGATTTGGATAAAAGTACTCTGCTGTAGGGATGTGCGACATATTGGCATTTACATCAGTACTGGCAGATATTAACAGCAGATTTCTATCTTGTTGCTGTTTGTTTCTGGAAGGGAGTTAGCAGACGTTCCTCATGTGGTCATTGTCTAATCCAGGGGTCACCAACCTTTTTTAGACTGGCAGCAACTTCATGGGTACAGAGCAACACGAAGGGCACTTGTTTAATACAGTACACAAGGGAGAATGAATCCATAAGGATTAACCGGCTCTTCTCAACTCAACCAGCTAAGGTGTACTCTCAATGGCAGGGTAATAACAACAGAGCAGACCCACCAAGGCTGGAGACTGAACAATACTGGAAAGGCATATGGGAAAGGGAGGCGTCCCACAACAGCAATGCACAGTGGTTGATCTCTCTACGAGAGGACCATAGTAACCTCCCTGAGCAAGCCCCGGTAACCATCACTGTGACAGATGTCCAAGAAAGAGTCTCAGGTATGAAAAACTGGACAGCACCAGGGCCTGACATGATCCATGCCTACTGGCTAAAGAAACTCACTGCCCTCATGGAGGGCAGTGAGTTTCCTAATCCAGAAGGATCCATCAAAGGGTCCAGTCCCACCCAACTACCGACCAATAACCTGCCTCTCCACAACCTGGAAGCTCATGTCAGGCATCATAGCGGCCAAGATAAGCAAACACATGGATAAGCACATGAGCATGGCACAGAAAGGTATCGGTGTAAATAGCAGAGGAGCCAAACACCAACTCCTCGTAGACCGCACAGTTGCCCGAGACTGCAAAACCCGACACACCAACCTGTGCATGGCTTGGATTGATTACAAGAAAGCCTATGACTCAATGCCGCATACTTGGATCATTGAATGCTTAGAGATGTATAACATCAACAGGACTCTGAGAGCCTAAATTGCAAACTCAATGAGGCTGTGGAAAACCACCCTTGAAGCCAACTGCAAACCACTTGCACAAGTGTCCATCAAATGTGGCATATACCAAGGAGATGCTCTGTCCCCGCTACTGTTCTGCATAGGCCTGAACCCCCTCAGCCAAATTATCAACAAGACTGGCTACGGATACCGACTCAAAAATGGGGCCAACATCAGTCACCTTCTCACATGGATGACATCAAGTTGTACGCCAAGAGTGAGCGAGACATCGACTCACTGATCCACACCACCAGGATCTACAGCACGGACATTGGGATGTCATTCTGACTAGAGAAGTGTGGTCGGCTGATTACAAAGAGGGGGGAAGGTGATCCGCACAGAAGGGGTCTCACTCCCAGAAGGAACAATAGCAGACATAGAGGACAGTTACAAGTACCTAGGTATACCACAAGCAAATGGCAACCCTCGATGAGGCCACAGAAAGGAAACAGCTAAATACCTCCAACGAATAAGGCAAGTCCTGAGAAGCCAGCTCAATGGCAAGAACAAAACTGCGGCGATAAACAGCTATGCCCTGCCAGTAATCAGATACCCTGCTGGAATAATTAGCTGACCAAAGGAGGAGATAAAAGTCACAGATATTAAGACTAGAAAGCTACTAACAATGCATGGAGGGTTCCATCCCAAATCCAGCACCCTGAGACTGTACACGAGCCGCAAAGAAGGAGGCAGAGGACTAGTGAGTGTGAGAACCACTGTCCAGGACGAAACAACTAAGATCCATAAATACATCAGAGACAAAGCCTCAACAGACAATGTGCTCAGTGAATGTCTCAGACAACAGGGAACGGAGGTTGAAGTGCCAGAGATACCATCATGGGAGGACAAGCCCCTACATGGGATGTACCACCAGCAACAACCCAAGTGGCTGATATCAGTAAATCCTACCAATGGCTGGAAAAAGCTGGGCTCAAGGACAGCACAGAGGCCCTCATCATGGCCGCCCAGGAACAGGCCCTAAACACCAGAGCAATAGAGGCCCAGATCTACCACACCAGACAAGACCCAAGGTGTAGGTTGTGTAAGGAGGCCCCTGAGACAGTCTAGCACATAACAGCAGGGTGCAAGATACTGGCAGGGAAAGCGTACATGGAACGACATAACCAAGTGGCAGGCATAGTGTACAGAAACATCTGTGCAGAATATGGACTGGAAACCCCGAGATCAGTGGGAAACACCCCAAAGGTGGTGGAGAATGCCAGAGCTAAGATCCTGTGGGACTTCCAGATCCAGACAGACAGAATGGTAATGACGAACCAACCAGACATTGTCATAGTGGATAAACAACAGAGGAAAGCCGTTGTGGTAGATGTAGCAATACCAAGCGATTGCAACATCAGGAAGAAGGAGCACGAGAAACTGGAGAAATACCAGGGCCTCAGGGAGGAACTGGAGAGGGCCTGGAAGGTGAAGACCACAGTGGTGCCTGTGGTCATCGGGGCCCTCGGGGCAGTCACCCCCAAACTGGAGCAGTGGCTACAACAGATCCCAGGAACAACATCAGACATCTCAGTCCAGAAATGTGCAGTCCTTGGCACAGCCAAGATACTGCAGGACCCTCAAGCTCCCAGGCCTCTGGTAGAGGATATAATAGATCTATATCTATAGATATAGATCTATATCTATCTATATCTATCTATCAGAGCTCAGAGGATAAGAACCACCCGCGGTGGATGTCAGGTCCCTGTGTCAGAGTCTGGTCTGCATTGTTGGCAATAAGTTAGGCTTGTTTCCAGTGGGAGTTGGACTCCGCCAGAGCCTGCGCTTTGTCACCGGTTCTGTTCATTGCTTTTATGGACAGTTTTCTAGAGTGCAGCCAAGGTGTTGAGATCTGTTTTGGTGGCCTCAGGATTGCATCTCTCTGCTTTTTGCGGATGATGTGGTCCTGTGGCTTCATCAGGGCGTGATCTGCAGCTCTCGCTGGAGCGGTTCGCGGCGCGAGTGTGGGCGGCTTGGGATGAGGATCAGTGCCTCCAAGTCCGAGGCCATGGTCTTTGAGCCAGAAAGGGTAGAGTGCCTTCTCTGGGTCGGCGGAGAGATGTCCTGCCCCAGAGTGGAGGAGAGTTCACGATATCGTGGGATCTTGTTCATGAATGAGGGAAGAAGAAAGGGAGCAGGAGGTCGACTGGAGGATTAGGTGCAGCGTCTGCCGTGAAGGCGGGCGCTGTACCGTTCCATCTTCACTGGTGGTGAAGAGAGCTGGCGTCCAGCGCAGCTCTCACGATTTGCTGATCGATCTACATTCCTACCCTCATCTATGGTCATGAGAGCTTTGGGGTGCATGACCGAAAAGAATGAGATCTCGGACCACAAGCGGCTGATGGTTTTTCTCCGCTGAGGCTGGGCTCTCCCTTAGAGATAGGGTGAGAAGCTTCGGTCATCCGGGAAGGACTCAAGTAGAGCCACTGCTCCTTCCGTTGAGAGGAGCCAGCTGAGGTGGCTCGGGCATCTGGTCAGGATGCCACCTCCTCCCTAGGGGAGTGTTCTGGGCACGTCCACCGGGGGCGCGAAGACCCAGGATATGCTGGAGGGACTATGTCTCCGGCTGGTCTGAAGCGCCTTGGGATTCCCCGGAAGACCTGGAAGAAAGTGGCTGGGAAGAGGGACGTCTGGGCCTCACTTCTGAAGCTGCTACCCCCCACGACCCTGGCCCCTGTTGTCTGCGACATCCCCACCCTTCCTTCCTCTCTACTCTCTCAGTCACTACTTCCTCTTCTGAGAAGGAGATGTGCTACCAGCTCTCCATCTAACGGGTCAATTGAGTTTCCTAAATCTGCTGGGATTTACCCTATCCAGAACTAAAGTAAACTCTGTTTAAGCTGGTTTCGAGAAAGAATTCGCCTGATTTCTACTGGCCTACATCCAGATGTCCCACCCTTCTTCCCCCCTGTGAATTAGCCAGACTGAGCAGCATACAGCCAACTAGTTTCACAGAGCACATCTGTTAACGGTCGCTTCTTCTCTGTTTTGCAACTTGCACTTGTTACTGAATCAGGTTGGTTTTAGTGACTCTGGCGAGTCCCAAGGATGTTGTTTTAATTTGGGCTAAAGCAACCTATAAAACATTTTCTACTTTTCTTCCCCAGAATCAAACATCATAGCTATTTTACTACCATCAAAGAACTTTGAGGTGACTCATTAATTGAATGTCCACAACATCTTTTAGATTTTCTTAATGCTAAATATTTATTAGTAAAGCAATTTTTCAAGGGTCAGTACAGCTTAATTCAGTAGCAGAAATAATCAAATAAGTAAAATCAATCATCTAGCCTATCTTTCCCTAACGCTGATGCTAAGAACTAAAAAGGGAACCTTTGAGAGAGACGGACGGAGTTTGGTGTTTCCAACCCCAGAACTGGTCTGATGATGAAGAAAGTGTTGCAGCAGGAGAAGGAGGTTGATCGATGAAGGCAGGGATCTCTGTTGGTCTGATGAGCTTCATCTCTGCATCGATGGTGAGGTCACACAGGACTTGGGTCTTTATCTTTGCCTTTGATCTTCATCTTTGCCTTTATCTTTATCTTTGCCTTTGTCTTTATCTTCATCCTTTGCCTTGGTCTTTATCTTTGTCTTTGGGGTCTGAACCCAGCCGATGAGAGAAGTGCGATTTGAAGCCACATGTTGCAGGGCTGATGGGTTGGTCCCCATGCGCAGACAGTCTTCGGCTCTGTGGCCTCGGCTCTTCTTCAGCTACAGAGATCTTTGTCCGTCTCGATCTTGACTCGAAGCTGCCTGGAGGATCCAACCAAAGATTCTTCTTTTGCTCTCCCCTTATATAGGGTTTATACCCGCTTTCGGTGCATTTTCATTGGCTAACACTGTTGCTGTGCTCGCTTTATTGGGTAACTTGTTTGGACAGATGTACTCATCTCCATCACTGTCTTAGAGACATCTTGTCCTGATGTCTTGGCTAATGTCTCAGGGTTGCTCAACGTTCCTCCCATGTCCTTCTATGCCCAAATAAGGCCTTGGTCATCTGTGCTTTCCTGTTAGTCCCCATTTCACCCCTAACCTTTCACCTACTTATCCTCCTTCAACACATCATCAGTGATCTTTAATAGCAGTTACATGTTTTACACCATTTCAAGTTCAATGTTAGAATCACATTCATAAACCTTTTAGTTTCTTTGATTTAGCATTCATTTATAATTTTATGATAACCACAACTTATTACTCTTTTATTATTATTTGTTACCAAAGTTACAGTTACTTGTTTTACTTGTAAGTTTTCCCATGAATGTAAGTGTAAATGTAAGTATTGTTATAAGTAATCCAATATTAATATAAGTACTTTACTTTAAATCTTATCTAATTACTCAAAATGTTTAGATTTCATCCTTTAACTTTTATGCTTTTAAATAAAAACTGGTCTCAGCTATTTGTATAACTCTGCAAGCTGGAAACTTACTTCCTCTTTTTTCAGGAAACCTGCTCTTCCTGTCTCATCTCTCTCTCTCTATGATTTCTTATGATTAGATAGAAAAAATAAGTATAATTAAAGCCAAGTTTGCAGGAGACAAAAACAACACACACAACCAGGTTTATTTTATTGCAGTCTGGGTCAACTGTTGGGTCTAGATGTGATTTGTGTGACTTATTTTTAAAGTTAACTTTATTCATTGTTACTGTTAACTAAAATCTCCAGCATGGGGAAGTGGGATGATCTCGCATTTTCTTGACACCCCAGATATGTGGAAGAAAATGGATGGATGGATGGATGGATGGATGGATATTTTGCTTGGGTATTTAAAATGTCCTACCAGTTCAAGTGTGAAGTTTTTTTTGTTTGTTTTCTTTTACAAAGTTAAAGTTTGTTAATGTTTGAGAAGGCAAGCTTGCACTATTATGTTATATATTTGAAAACAGTCTCCAAAAATTGTTGATCAGTAATAATTACTGGGATTGTTTATAGTCCAGCAAAATTTGTTACGATAGCCGAATGTATCCAAATGCAGACAACTGCTAATTATTGATCACTTGATCATGCCTCTTCTGGTAAAATATGTAAAATTATTGTTCTGCTATCTTATCATGTCAGTACTGGTATTGACAATACTCAAAGATGTGGTATTGATATCGGTAACACTTTATTTGGCAGGTTGTCAATAAGACTGTCATGACACCACCATAAACATGACATAAACCCCTGCCATGAACATGAGTAAGTCTTCATGAATATTTATGACTGTTGTCATAAAGTGTCATTTGGTAGAAATTATGACATTATTCAAATGTGTTTGTTATCGACATAGAAATTTGTTATAAAAGTATGACTGATGAAACTTCAGCTTTCATATAAAACTACAGAATTTTAAAAAGTTTCATCAGTCATACTTTTATAACAAAATTTGTCAGAAACATGAATTCTTTGTTGATCTCAAGTTGTTATAACAAAGACATTTTTGAATAATGTCAACTTTTGTATTAAAAGTGTCACTGATTTATCGAATGACACTTTGTGACAACAGTCATAAATATTCATGAAGACTTACCCATGTTCATAACGAGTGTTATGTCATGTTCACTCAACAGAGTGTTATGTCATGTTTATGACAGGGTTATAAACATAACACCTCTTATTCACTTTTAGTGAATAAGAGTGGATTGTCTTGATTCACAACCACTCAAATAAAGTGTTCCTTTGACATCATATTGGCCATCGTCTACATCCGTTTGTTCCTGCATTGTTCAAAGTGCTGTCACTGGGCAAGGTTCACCCAGCTCAAGCTGAAATCACACCACACATCATATCAGGCTCATAAACAAAATGTAATATTTCTCAGTTTGTAAATTGACATGAATACATCAGTGCTAATCTGCTTCCTTCATAGGAGATGAAATATACTATGAAACACTTTATCTGCCCAAAAACTAATAAATTATTTATTAGTAAGTACATAATACACTTCCATGAATAATTGAATCAATAAACAAAGACATAAACAAGATAAATCTAACTCTGGAAGGAATTTAGATAGAATATCAGATTCTCTATCTAAAGTATTTATCAGAGATTTGGTTTCTTAATGCCTGACTCAAGTCTGAGTGTGAAGGAGGATTCAGGCGAGATGAAAGCCTTAGAGGTGCAATATGCACTCTAGAGGATGTTTGAAATGATTCGAGATCAAAATGTGCTTCCATATTGATAGGATGCAGTATCAAATGGTGTGTATGCCAGGCCAATCGGCCTCTACCCAGCAAACCTTGTTTGCCATTCCAGACCCTGGAATTTTCCCTTTGAATAAGGTTAGTTTAAAGAATGCCAGTTTGAGCAGAGAGCTTATGAGGCATAAGCCATTAACACTTTTCAAACACACCATGTGATCAGTAATTGTGTTTAGCACCATCTTGTTTCCTGCTGGGTGGTAACAGTTTTTCATCAAAACATATTTACTTCCTACTGCTGCTGCTGCTTCTTTCCGTCTCAAGTAATAAAAGTGTTGGAGCATGTGGATAAATCATATT
>CAKLNU010000080.1:0-38523 GCA_922788865.1 Poeciliopsis turneri
CATAAACCTAAATAAAAGCTAATTAAATCACTTTAGCCAACTGAAACTTAACCATGTATATGGTTGCATTACAACAGTGATTATAATGCAAAAGAGAAGTGGTGAAATTAAACAAAGCCTGAGGTCCACAAGCAGAAAATGAATCAGCATTAGGTAATTAATCTGTAATTATAACTGTCCCTAAAAAAAATAGAAAACCAAAAAAGGACAAAAAAACAAAAAACAAAAGTTGCATAAGGTATAAGTTCCTTCACACCTGGTGCCATATGGTGGATTCATGTGCAAATATCTTCACAATAAAACATTGACACAGTTGTGTCAACAACAAGCAGGGGTCTTCAATCAAAACACTAGAAATGTCAGCTTAAATATCTGCAGTGTTGTCCGTACTATTGGAAAGTGATTAGATGTGGTGGTAAGAGGAAATAACACTGGGATGCGAAGAAGTGGTCAAGGAAGGAAACGACCAAGGAAGCGACCTGCAGTAAAGGGACGGGGCCCAGCTGTGTCTCCGCTGTTGTCACCTGTCAGTCACCGGAGAGGTGTTGCACTTTAACCTGCCTGCATGTCTTCGTACGTTCCCAGCGGATTCCTCTGCGCATTTTTAAGATGCCGTGCTCTCCCGTCGTGAATGCCAAGGTCCCACTGAACCGGTTAAAATAGGATGTCAACAAGTGACGCAGCAGAGCTGGAGCTCAGAGTTGCAGGAGGAGGAGGAGGAGGAGAGACAACGACGCCTCGGTGCGCCACAGCGAGGACTGCATGGACTCCAACTGCAAGGTAGCCGAAAATCACTTTAAAACTCACTTTTACCAGACTCTTTGTGGTTAATTGTGTCACGGCCTCGCTTCACGGTGTTCTCACGCGACCCTGCGCACTCGTTAAGCGTCCGTGCGGCTTTTCCCGCAGCGATTCGAGACGGTTTATCGCGAAGGGAGACGAACGCGCGCCAAACTTCGCTTAGAAAAACTGCGGTTTTGGAAATGCGAGGGTCAACTGGACAAAATCCGAGTCGCGTCGTACAAATTAAAGCTGTGATGGATTCAGGACTTCATTCGGGTGAATTCGGCTATGAAATAATCCTGTCATTTAGCATTTCATAAGTTGTATAATATATTGATTTTTAGAACGCCATGGTATGGAAACCTTCCTTTAAAACTACGTGTGGGTTTAAGTGTTACAAATCTGTCCTCCTCATTTATTTTGGTCGGTTTATGGGTTATCTAATAGAATGTGACCCATTTAAGTTTCTAGCCTCTTTTACTTGACAGCTCGCATCCATGAAAATAAATTACCTTCCCTTGTTGGCTCTGTGGTAGCTATGGACTTCCCAAAGTGCCCAAAAGTGGAATAATAATTTGTAGTTATTCGTATCATTCTTAAAAATAAACCTTAAAAATATCAGATTTGTCCATGGATATATAACATGTTTGTCTAAAACATCAATGTTTCGTTATTTTATATTTATAAAAAGTCATTAATGAAACAAGTCAAAAATAAGTATGCCGATTTTTCTTAAATATTTCAAATTTTTCAGCACTTATTCAAATATTTGATTAGCTCATGCTTTCTGTGTTGCTTTGAATGGTGGACTTATTGAAGTTACTGCTTTTTTCACCAGATACATTCCGACATCTGATATATATATATATATATATATATATATATATATATATATATATATATATATATATATATATAGAGCAGTGGCTTTCATGGAAAAGACTGACCTGATGTATAAATTTATAATGTCCCTCAGCAAGCGTCATTAAATAATTAAATAAATAGTAAAATAATTATGTGCTGGAAAATCTGGACTCTTTTTCTCCCCATCATGTTCATGTAACTACATATTTATTGAATTATTTTGTGCGCATTTATTTTCATCTTTAATCAAATCTAGATACATTTAAGTAATGATTTATCTATTTGTCCTTTTGTTGACTTTTGGCAATTTTAGGCCCCCGTACTGCATGTGTAGCTGCATGCCTCTGTGCAGATATTTTATTGCAAGCACAAAGCACCGGCATGAGGTTGTGCTACTTCAGGGCACAGTTGTTTGCGCTTTAACCGACAAGCTGGTACTCGCTCTCTGCAGTTCGGCCATATATGCACACACAATTAATGTCTGTGCATGTTGGAGATTGAGCTTCCCTTGTCCTGCTAATTCCTTCTGAACCAGCACAGGGTGTACCAGTGCATATAGACTCCAAAGCAAACAGTGTTTCTTTAAATTTAACCTGCGATGTAGGTGTGGCAGCGTTGGGACAAGTCTCACTTTGTCCCAGCCAGTGATTTTGTTGACACGTGTGCAGATGTATCACAAACCCATTAGGTGGAAACCCATTAGGTGGAAACCCATTAGGTGGAAGCCCATTAGGCCGAAACTTAACCCGGATTTTAAGGAGTAAATCATTTGCAGGAGATGATCCTTTGCATATGGCTCGTCAGAGCTGAGCGCACGCACCCGCACTTTTTTTTTTTTTTAGTCCTTTCAGTTATGTAAGTGGTAACTGGCAGCTTGTGCACACACCCACAGTGAAGCTGACCTCATGTGGGAAAAAAAGAAAAAAGGAAAACAGCAACATCTATTAGGCACATAATGCTGCAACCAAAATAAGCCTCTCGGTTACTCATCGGCTTGCAGAGCATCAAAACAAAGAGGGATCAAGATTCTAGTCATGATAGATGTCTTTTTACATATCAGCTGTCAAATAAAGGCTGAAGTCTGTTTCTTCGTTCTGCTGTCATCAGCAGGTTAAATGTGAGTGATACCTGTAAGCCAGGGACATCTGCAGTTATGGTTAAATAGTTGATAGTTAAACAATTAATAGTCAAAATTAAAATGCTTAATTATTTTCCTTCTTCTCTATAAGTTATTTGGTAAAAAAGGCAGCATTTTGCAAAATGTATTCTTAAGAATAATAATTAAAAAAAAACATTGTCAGTGTTCATTTTATGAGTGTTCACATTGACAAATATAGAAAGATATGATATAAAGCATGTGGTTGTAAGCAGTCTTGTAAATTTGGGAGTTTGTTCTTGTCCTGTTGTGAATAAGTCGGGAAGAATGGAAAATTGTTGTAAAAATTACATTTCCATCTTCTCCTCCAGACTTATTTTCATCATGTCTTCACTGCAGTATTCCAGCAATCAGTATTTGGGACTCTTGAGTTATTTAGATGACATTTTTCCAGGATTTTAAAATCCTGATGTAATCCTGTGACTATATCAGGATTATGTAAAATTCTGATATAATCGCATTCCATCACGATTTTAAAACTTTCTGATTTCAAATCCTGGGTGTGATCTGAAGTGCTTGTGATACTAAGTAGTAATATATATATATATATATATATATATATATATATATATATATATATATATATATATATACATATATATATAGCTGGCTAGTAATATATATCACCCGAGAGGGCGGGGTTCGAATCCAGTCTGGGTCCTTAGGCAAGACCCTTCAAGCTACTGCCTACCTCATACCATGAGAGATACTAAGTTGCATAACATGCCGGCTCAGACGTCGCCCGGCCAAACAAGGTCTGCGTCAGGTGTTGGGGAACCAGAGCACCTTGATGACAAATGGGCTACTGGAACAAGACGGAAATGGGCGAGAGATGAAAATGTGGATCTGTTGGAATGCTACTACTCAAGCAATCCTAGTCAGAGAGGTTACATGCAAAGACTGGGGAAGGAATGGTTACTTCGACATCCCCAGTCAACACTAAGTGCTAAACAACTAGTAGCTCAGTGTTCCAACATCCGCAAACGGCAACTGCTATCACAACTTGAGATTGACGAGATACAACACAAATGCTACGGCAAAAGGGAGGAACCCGGATGTCAGAACTGTGGGGACTTAACTACAAGTCCCCACCCAGTGAGGGGATACACGGCCCCAGTGAGCGAATCAGAGCTGATGAAAAACTGGACAGCACCAGCACCTGACATGATCCATGCCTACTGGTTAAAGAAACTCACTGCCCTCCATGAGCGACTGGCAGGCCAAATGAACCAGCTGCTACAAAGTGGGACTCACCCTGAATGGTTAACTGAAGGGCGGACAATCCTAATCCAGAAGGATCCATCATAAGCATAAGCATAAGCAAACACATGGATAAGCACATGAGCATGGCACAGAAAGGTATCGGTGTAAATAGCAGAGGAGCCAAACACCAACTCCTCGTAGACCGCACAGTTGCCCGAGACTGCAAAACCCGACACACCAACCTGTGCATGGCTTGGATTGATTACAAGAAAGCCTATGACTCAATGCCGCATACTTGGATCATTGAATGCCTAGAGATGTATAACATCAACAGGACTCTGAGAGCCTTCATTGCAAACTCAATGAGGCTGTGGAAAACCACCCTTGAAGCCAACTGCAAACCACTTGCACAAGTGTCCATCAAATGTGGCATATACCAAGGAGATGCTCTGTCCCCGCTACTGTTCTGCATAGGCCTGTACCCCTCAGCCAAATTATCAACAAGACTGGCTACAGATACCGACTCAAAATGGGGCCAACATCAGTCACCTTCTCTACATGGATGACATCAAGTTGTACGCCAAGAGTGAGCGAGACATCGACTCACTGATCCACACCACCAGGATCTACAGCACGGACATTGGGATGTCATTCGGACTAGAGAAGTGTGGTCGGGATTGATTACAAAGAGGGGGAAGGTGATCCGCACAGAAGGGGTCTCTACTCCCAGAAGGAACAATAGCAGACATAGAGGACAGTTACAAGTACCTAGGTATACCACAAGCAAATGGCAACCCCGATGAGGCCACAAGGAAAGGGAGCAACAGCTAAATACCTCCAACGAATAAGGCAAGTCCTGAGAAGCCAGCTCAATGGCAAGAACAAAATCCGTGCGATAAACAGCTATGCTCTGCCAGTAATCAGATACTCCTGCTGGAATAATTAGCTGGCCAAGGGAGGAGATAAAAGCCACAGATATTAAGACTAGAAAGCTACTAACAATGCATGGAGGGTTCCATCCCAAATCCAGCACCCTGAGACTGTACACGAGCCGCAAAGAAGGAGGCAGAGAGACTAGTGAGGTGTGAGAACCACTGTCCAGGACGAAACAACTAAGATCCATAAATACATCAGGGACAAAGCCTCAACAGACAATGTGCTCAGTGAATGTCTCAGACAACAGGGAACGGAGGTTGAAGTGCCAGAGATACCATCATGGGAGGACAAGCCCCTACATGGGATGTACCACCAGCAAATAACCCGAAGTGGCTGATATCAGTAAATCCTACCAATGGCTGGAAAGCTGGGCTCAAGGACAGCACAGAGGCCCTCATCATGGCCGCCCAGGAACAGGCCCTAAACACCAGAGCAATAGAGGCCCAGATCTACCACACCAGACAAGACCCAAGGTGTAGGTTGTGTAAGGAGGCCCCTGAGACAGTCCAGCACATAACAGCAGGGTGCAAGATACTGGCAGGGAAAGCGTACATGGAACGACATAACCAAGTGGCAGGCATAGTGTACAGAAACATCTGTGCAGAATATGGACTGGAAACCCCGAGATCAGTGGGAACACCCCCAAAGGTGGTGGAGAACGCCAGAGCTAAGATCCTGTGGGACTTCCAGATCCAGACAGACAGAATGGTAATGGCGAACCAACCAAACATTGTCATAGTGGATAAACAACAGAGGAAAGCTGTTGTGGTAGATGTAGCAATACCAAGCGATTGCAACATCAGGAAAAAAGGAGCACGAGAAACTGGAGAAATACCAGGGCCTCAGGGAGGAACTGGAGAGGGCCTGGAAGGTGAAGACCACAGTGGTGCCTGTGGTCATCGGGCCCTCGGGCAGTCACCCCCAAAACTGGAGCAGTGGCTACAACAGATCCCAGGAACAACATCAGACATCTCAGTCCAGAAATGTGCAGTCCTTGGCACAGCCAAGATACTGCAGGACCCTCAAGCTCCCAGGCCTCTGGTAGAGGACCCGAGCTCAGAGGATAAGAACCACCCGCGATGGGTGAGAAGGGATTTTTTTAATATATATATATATATATATATATATATATATATATATATATATATATATATATTAATCAAACTTGAGCACTATTTTTTTTGGGGGGGGGGGGCTTTATTTCACTCTTCCTCCGTTTCCCTTTATTCTTGCACCATGTTTCTACACTATTACCTCTAACAGAACCTAACCATGTTTTTTAGATAAAAGCATCTTTCTAATGCATAAACATAACTAAGGATGTCTAGGAACATTTAATTACATCTTAATTGCTTCCTGTTCCCCTAGGCCGTCATTATGGCTTGACACCGAGGCACATTTGTCTCTTCAGATTTTAAAGTTAGAGAACATGACTTTCAGGTTGGAAAGAAAGCTGGGCACAGCAAAAAAAAAAAAAAAAAAGTTTTGTCATGTAAATTTGCCAAAATGTGATTCTGACAGCGATCAAAGAGGAATGAATCTATAATTGCCTCTCTTCCCACAAACCACATCAGCTTTATTAGCTGGTAAAACAACACACACATCTCTATACAGCCTCTGTTTCAGCTAATTATTCCGGCCCAACCTTGACAACTCTCCACCGTTGGGACTTGAGTCCCTCTCGGCCCTTTAGTCTCCACAGCTGTAGGAAAAGGTCAGAAAGATGGCATAATCGAGGCCAATCACAATGAATGACTGATGAGCATTGGGGCCCCTTGACCTCATCACCATTTCAGTGGGGAGCCTCTGAACCTCCTGTTACCTTTAATACTTTGATGTCAGATGCACATTTAAAGAAGGAAGAACCTAATGATGAGCCGTTGTTGCACCGAGTTGTCCAAGAGCTGCGACGAAGGTGCACTAATTGGAAAGACAAAGCAATTAAGCCCACATACCAGAGAAAGTTAACACACCCCTCATTGTGCTCTTATGTAGTTCCACCATCTAGGGACCAATTAGTAGGGAAGGGCGCCTTGCTTGAGGCGGCTGCAGTCCCTGGAACGAGCTAATAATTGACTGCCCCACCCTTTATTTTCTGTGGAAGCCCGACAAGCAAACTCGGCAACCTTTAGTGACCTCTAAACTAAGGATGCCTGAGTCACACTCTTACTTAAGAAGGAGAGCTAATCAGTTTGTGTGAACGTCGATCCGATCCGCAGTGGCAGACGAGCCTTTTCCCTGCGAGAGCACCTCTTCAGACGCCTTAAGGAGAATGAGGTGTAAGATGCTGAAGGTGTGTTATCGGTGGAACATTCTGAAAATATGAGGCTGTCTTTCCCCTCCTCCTTCCTCACCTTTCTCTCTGCGTCTCTCTTTCATGCCTTGTTCCAACAGGCTTTAATGCACAATATTCTCGGGTGATGCCAGTAAATCAGCCCTGAGGGCAAGGTGGGATTGATCTCTGTATAAGCTTAAGGAGAAATTAGAAAAAGGTTACAGTCGGGTTAGGCTATTGCAGAAAAACATCTGATCTTCATATCAGTTGATTAGTTGTTGTTTTTTTTATTTGTTTGTTTTAACTATTCAAAATGCTGCTAAACTGACCTTTTCTCTTTATCAACAATTTCGTCTTGAGCTGCTGTACTCATTTTCTCTACCCGATCTTTTTTTATTTTTAAGCCGTTATGAAGCAGGCTGGCTAAATCTGAAACTGCTCCCACATACTCGGGCGTACTGTGTATTCTGTAAACCTCACGGTGTAACCTGATGTACACCCGAGTGTGTTGGGGGCAACATGAAACTGCTGCTGCACATGTTACTCGTCAGGTTGTTGCTAGGTAACCAAAGAGCGAGTGAATTAGTTGACACCAACAGCCTTTCTTAGCTGAGTGGCTAAAGTCTTTCGTCTGCCTACATCCCCCAGAATGCCGTGCGGTTCTGGCTCAATTAAATGATCAAAATTCCATTGGACGTATTTTCTGCTATTCTGGATTGTGTGTCGATCGCAACGCAGATCGTTATTGTTTTATCGCCTCGCCCTACGTCACATGTTGAAAAAGAAATTCAGCATCCTAACTGTACATTTTCATAAAAAGTGGAAGTGAATGCCCTTTTAGAGGCAATTCCTGACGTTGCATTTGCTGTGTTCACTCGAGAGCTGATCCTTCCTGCAGTGGTTTGACACAGCAGCAGTGGGTTGCACATATGCAAGTTTTAGTGACTCCGCGAGTGGGCGTCTTCACTCGGTTCGCTGGCAGGAGGAGAAAGTGTTGACTTGTTACATAAACCCAGCAAATCGGACTTGCGCTTTCAGAGTGATTAAGGCAAGAGGAGTTGCTCAACTCTCCGCTGGCCTTACCTCCAGACCGGTTCCATCCTGCAGTAATTATATCAGTGCAGAAAGTCACAGAGGGACAATGATCCACTAGTGAGTCAGGATAAATTTTTTATAACTGGTAAATTATTGATTTTTTTTTTTTCTCCTCTGTTTTAAAATGCTTCTTAAATGTCTAAACATTTACAGGGTTCAGTCATAAACTAACAGGAAAAAAAAACTCCTGTTACATCATTTCAGCTCCATTACAGTGAAATGTGTCTTTCTAAAATGCCTCAGATAAATACTGGAAATACAATGAAGCACTAGAACCATCAACGGGGAAAACGTAGCAGCAAAAATTGTGTTGCATCACAAAGTTTGTGACTTTTTTTTTTCTTCTGAAGTTTTATGTTTATCTTATGAAACCCTCCGTTGCCATAAGAAAACGAAGTTGCTATGTTTTTTTTTTGTGTGTGTTGCTATATCCTCAAAGTGGAAAAAAACATGAAGCCATCTTTCTAGGATAACCTTTGTGTTTTCTCAACATTTTCCAATCCATGATTTGTTGGTTACTCATGCCGGGTTTTTTTTGTACCGGCGACGTTAATGATTTTTAACAGCTGGAGTTTATAGTAATAATTGATGAGGACTGCAGGGGAAACACCGCAGCAATATTCTTTGCCATTTCCTCGAGGTGCAGCTGTCCACCTTTCTGCCTCCGTCGCTGCGGTTGACTGTGAAAGCACAACTCACAAATTGCACTCTTTAGTTATAGTGAGGGATTTGCTCAAGCTCTGGTTAGTTCCCAGTTGGTTCTCCTTCTAGGGCTGCAATTTAATAGCCGTGCAGTTTAGTTCAGCTCAAAAATAAACTCGTCATACTCCCTGGATGTACACGTTTAAAAATATCGGAACTATTTCATCTTTAATAGTTTCTGATACGATCTTGGGTAAATACACGGAAGAGTTTTGCAGAGGGACGTCCTGAATCAATATTTGAGGAATTTATTGAACGATCGTAGCGGAGTGGCTGACTGCACTGATCCCTTTATCTCTAACGTTAAGAGCTGCTGTGCAACAGATACACAACAGGGGTGCATGTCAATAACTTCAATGCGCCCTCATAGTGAGACGTGGAATTGCCAAAAAATATTTCAAATAGCTTCACATACTGTATGTGGAACGAAGAAACCCTGGCAAATGTGTTTACTTTCTGGCACAGCCCCAACCGCGCCAAAGCTTATGAGGAATTAAAACCTTAATTTCTGTTGGCATTCCTTCGTTGTGTGGCCGTTTTCGAGTTGCTGATTTGCAACAAACATACTCTAATGGGTCTTTCTTTGCTCCCATTTCTCCTTCAGAAACACCCATTGATTCTTTTTGAAGGGACCTCGAGTTTCATCGGAGTGACACAAAGGGTCCCTGCAGGGAAAACTTAAGCCCATCTGTTGGCTCTGTAGATAACAGTTAATATATAAGTAAAATGTTCAAAGTATAACTGCACAATATACCACACATGTAGTGTTATCACAGTAGTGCATGGAATGACATGGGCTACAATAAACAATTGTGAATTATTTATTAACACTATGTACCAATATATCACTATGCCAGTTGCACGATGTTCAATGAAACAACAATAACTTGCAGAGAAGATCTGGTGACATTTCATTCATGTAGATTCGTAACTTTTCTTCATTTTTTGCAACCTGTGTTGCCCATTAATATTTTGTGGCCACAGAAGTGTCTTGAATTTGAGTCTGTGAATTTCATTGTACCATATTTTATTACTTCAAAAACTTCCTCTAAGATCTGAACTATTAAGTCATCAGTTTTAAACCAAGCCATTTCTTGTTTCATCTTTTCTTTCAATTCGGATTTCTTAAGCATGAAAAAGGTCAAATCATTTTGTTTCTCGCACCTAATGGGGAAAAAGTTCACATTATGCAAGACCAATGAAGAGACGGAATGTGACCTTTGTAGTCCAATGACGAAATGAAACAGTCTGTGTGAATTTCTCCCTACTTTCCGACTGGACTTTCCCCCCTCAATCATTGCAAGATTGAGCTTATCTCTGCTTGTGCATCTTCTTGTATCACATTTTTCCTTCCTATCAGCATTCCCCTGTTGTGCTTGGATACAGCTCTCTGTAAGCAATCACTATCTTTGTTTCTTGACCTGCGTGTCTTCTGAGCAATATGAACTCTTGTCTTCCCAATCATTGTATAGACTTGTTCTAGTCTCATGTCATATTGTCATTTTTAATAGGCTTTACATCATAATCATTAAAATGAATAGAAATAAACCATTCTATGTGAAATGGATGTATAAAAATATTTTGATAATTTTTTTTATTTTTATTTAGATGCACCAGTCGGATAGGTTCATTCTTCAGACAAAATTCTGCATATTGGTTTCCACATAGCTCAGTTTCATTCACCAAAGTGTGATTTGATTAACTTTCCTGAGTTTGATGTCAAGTGTTTGGTTTTTTTTCTCATTTCTTATTAGTGAACACCTGGACAACACATCAGCAGGCAGTCTAGGAAAGGACAAGGCTCATCATTGGGGTCACTCAGAGGTCAAGATCCAGAAGGCTGCTGGTTCCATCCTCGTCACCAGCCTCATACTCAGACTCTCCAATCCGAAGCTGGGACTAGAGAAGACTCTAGAGGCGTGGTCCAGGTATGGAACGTTTTGTTTTACAATATCTGCCAGTAAAGGTTTATTCTGCCATTTACATCACATGTTTTTCTAACATTCAGTCAAACAGTAATTGAATCTTTGGACCTTGTTTGCTCCCCTCCATTTGTGGTGCACTGGTGGTGTGCACAAGGAAGCGGCATCTTTTGCATTTTCACAAATGCTGCAACGAAACTCCTTAATAAAGTGTGGGGAGTCTTTCAGGAAGTTTAACATAACATTGTTACAATTGATGCGTCATCTAGTTTCTCAAATCATCCTCCAGTTGGCTAATTATTTTCCTTGTGTTTCCTCCTTTAGTCAGCATTGCATGAACTCTACCAGATATTTTCTGTTAATGTCTTGCAAAAAATAAAAAAATAAAAAAAATCACTTTATATTTTAGATGTATGAATATAAAGAATGACTCCACATTATTTATTTTCTGTAGGTTTGCACGCTGGCATGCAAACCTATCTGCAGGCAGATGAGAGATCAACCCCCTCTCTCATCTGCCTGCAGTCATATTAGACTGTTATTCCCTTATATAGACATCTTGAATATAGGGTGTGTATTATTGTTGTCTTTCCTTTGTTCCTCCTTATATCCGAAGCTTGAAGAGTGCTTGCCTGCGAGTACACGCACTGCAAAGTCGGAGCACATCTGACTCTGGGAAAGCAGTTTAGAGAAGAACAAGGAAGTGAGGAATGCCGACAATCTGGTTGATCAGCGTTCCTGTGGAAATTGTTGGCCATGTAATCGCTCTAATGTTTGCGCTTAAAGACATTACAGTAGAGCAGAGGAACGACCATCCAAGAGGAATAGTGTGCCTGAGAGCAGAAATTATTAACACTTGTGTAGATTTGACTTATTCTTGCTATATCCTACTACTAAAGTGTTTTTTTATATAATGTTTTTATGTTTTTAAAACATCAGATTGATTTCACATTTAAATCTCTCTCTCTCCCTTGCTCCCAGTTTGATTGACCCAGAGTTTGCTGAGACCAAGAACAGCACCTTGCAGGTAAAGATCATTTCTCATGAAAGTGATACGACAAATTATAGTTTTTGAGCCGACATTATTCAAAGAGTTCCCCGCTCTAACCGAGAGGAGAGTTCAAAGCTTTCATTTCTCCAGAACCAGGTGACGGTTTTCTGTGATTGGATCTGTGAGTGACACTTAAAGACATCTGAGATTGATGGTTATTTTAACAGCTGGAAGAGACAGGGTGTGTGTGTGTGTGTGTGTGCGTGTGCGTGTGCGTGTGTGTGTGTGCGCCTTTGTGTTCCTGAAACTCCCTCATGCCTTTCAAAACAACCTGTTTCACAAGGCTTCGATCTCTAAAATAGCATGGGAACATACGCTTTTAAAAAAGCTCCGGCTCAAGTCAGCATGTACTTAGAAATCCTGATAGCACAAGAGAGGAAGAAAAGGAGTTATGACAGCAGCCTTCCTGCTTTTTTTATGGCTGCTTAGGAATTTGCATTGGTGAGATAAGGATGATAAAAGCAGGTTGACTTATGAAAACAACTACTGAAACACACAATTATGTCTTGGCTGTACTTAAAATCATCCATGTCCGTTCAATATTTTTGACATGTTGCAATGACGCCATGATGCATTTTCTTGGGACTTTACGCAGCAGACTAATTGCATAGTATTGTGTAATTGTGAAGGGAAAGAAAAATTATACACGTCTTAGCAGATTTTCTCAAGCAAAAAGTATAAAAGCATTTGTGTGACAATCACCACCCTTTATTTTAATATTTTAATATCCGTGAAATCAACTTTCTTCTGAAGTGACAGATTGTTTTTAGGAAAACATCAGTCAACAAAAAGCAGAGTCAAGACAAAGGAACTGTGGTGAATTTTTTAGTGCATGGCTATGTTGTAATATGAATTGTTGCTGTGCCGAGTTCACACAAAGAAATTTTCAAATCGTCATCCGATTTTCAAAACCTGAGAACCACCACACAACAGGTGTGGCGTCGTACAGAGTGTGGTGTCCAGCTATGCCACCGGAACAACACAAACCAATTTTCACACACAGGCATCGAGATCTCAGACGGATATCCTCTCACATGACGTCTTTCTGAAGACCAAATGTGAGTTCAGAGGAAACAAACATGGCTAGCCAGGAAAAGGTAAAGCCGATATATCCAACAGAGAAAAAAAACGTCCACCAGATTTTCTGGTCTGCCATGGCAGCTTTGTCTTCTGTGTATTTTGGATTTCTCTCCCTGTTTCAGTTACTTCACTTTCTAATTAGCTGAGTGACACATTCAATAGACTGAGCTGTGTTTTTCTTCAGGTTACACCACACATCCTCTTATATCGGACCACGACAATCCAACATGTCGAAAGCCTCAGATTTTAGTCCCAATGTCTTGCTGAGCTATTTTTAACACCACACACAACAGCAATAATCCTTGAGAGACATCCCTATAATTGGAGCCTCCTTAAGGTTGTTGGAAGGGAAAAAAGAATCTGCATAAAAATCTTGCAGCTAGAAATTACGTAGCTCTGCAAAGGCTGCAGAGAAACACATTGTTCATCATCTAAAATCCCAATAAAATACATTGAGGTTTATGGTTGTTACGTAGCTAAATATCAAAGATTAAGGAGCAGTTGTGCTTATGCATGGTACTGTGTCTAGGGAGCAATGAGCAATGTTTTGAGGAAGGTACCGATCATTCAGTCAGTAACAGTAATGTTTTTCTCAACAGGTTAATGGGACTTCATCCAGCTCCTCCATAGAAACGACCAGCGTATGTCCATCGTCCGAGACGATCCTGTTTTCAACCAAGAAGAAAGAAAAACTCCTCAATGTTGTTAACCAGGATCTGGGGATAACCAGGAACCTGAACAGAACTCACATTCTTCCTAATAGTAACACCAGAGCTAATGAACATAATGACTTGTACGGACGGTCATGTGAGTTACAGTCCAGACGGTGCCCTGGATCTTTAATTAGAACTGAAAAAGACAAAGAACAACACCAAACACACCTTGAAAACCATTCTTATTTTGGCAATCCTTGGGATGAACCTGTACCCATGTTGTCTTCCACCATGGTAACGGTTCTCGCTCCACAGTGGGGTGGTCGGATAAGGCGGACCAAAAGGCTTGATGGAACTGGATATTCAGAAGCTCAGGCGGATTTGCAAGAAGCTGCAAATCCGTCACCAAATCACCAACAAGGTGTAAAGAATGTGTTGATGGATGGATCGAACATTCCAAGGAGAGTCCTGAGCACCAGAAGTAATACAGTGGGCTGGTCAAGTAAAAGTGATCCTTCAAGCTTGGATTTTAACACTAAAAAGGACATGATTTCAACTGTTTCATTAGATTCGGGCGCTATAAGCCCTTTAGCCACTTCTCCAATGTCTTGGTCTCCCCTCTCCCCTAACCTTAATGAACAAAGGCATCCGCAAAGGAACCTCCAAGGACGACAATCATCTCTTGGCTCAAATCCAACAACGAGCAGCTTTCTCCTGTCTTTTAGAAGAGTTAACCCTAATACCACAAACTCTGTCCTCCCTGAGGGGAAGTCCTCGTCTCGAAACTGTTCTCTCAATAATAATGAACAAGAGAGGCCAAAGTCTGTTCTGTCTCCTTCACCGGTTTCTCACAGGACAACTGAAACCGGATCGGCACTCTCCCCTGTTGGTTCCGATCATAGAGAGAGAAACATATCCGAGAAGTTTTCATTTCTAACTTCACCAACAAGCAGAACTATGAAAGACAATTCTTATACCCAACAGTCTCAAATGACCCAAACTAGTTTTACATCTTCCAAAGCTACATTTCAGAGGCAGCAAAATTGTGAGAATGTGGACAACATGATCCCATTCTCAGAGAGCTCAATTTCTCCTTCTAGATATTTTCCGCTTGATCACTCCAGTCCCCTAAAAACTCACAGTCTTCCAAGGCGAACGAACCTGAAAGCCACTTCCTGGTGGAAACAAGTTTCTCAGGAAGGCAGTTCTCCTCACAGTGTGAAAAACACAAACAAGAAAGACTACGAGAAAACAGACTCTCTGGGTCTGACAGACAACAAAAGACCGGGCAGTTATATGCTTAACAGTGATAACAGCAACACAGTAGAGTTAGCTCGCACAAGTAACATGAACCGCTCTTTAAAGATGCGGTCACCTGAATCAGAGAGAACGGCCATCCAGCAGCATGGCTTAAATGTAGACAATAGACAACCACAAAAACCTCAGAGTATGCCTGATTGTCGGCCTGCTTCTAAAGTTAGCACAGTTTTATCACAAACGACACTAAAGCAAACCAAGATCCCAGACAAGAATGACGGAAGAAAGGCTTTGCTCTCAGCTCATGTACCTTCATCTACTTCATTTACTCCCTTGACCTCAAATCTGCCCGCAGATAGCTTGGGTAAATACAAAGGTTCTCCACTGAAATCCACCAGTGCACCTTCATCTCAAAACAAAACGGACACACAAAAGTCGAGCAAACCCCCTCTTTTGCATAATTATTCCTCCACTCCGAGCGATCGGCCTCATCCTTCTCAGACTACCTACGACAACTCCTCAAGTTCAAGCACAAAAAACACACTTTCCTTCCAGTCTCAACAAGCTTCTTCTGACACCAATGTTCACTCTTCTTCAGCTCAAACATCAACATTTACCAGTAAATCCAACGTCTCACCTCTTGGTTTTAAAAGAAGTTATGTCTGCCTTCCAAAACCTTACCCCTCTAAAGCTGTGACCAGCCTTATTCCTTCGGTAAACACGCTCAATAAAACAAGAGGCAGCTGCACCTCGACCACATCCTCTGCTCCCCCTCCTCGTAGTCCGTCCACCCTGAGCCCTCCTGTCGCCTCCACCATGACATCACCGACTCCTGTGAGCGCCTCTTCTCTCCTAACACCCCCTGCAACTCCAGTAATTGCTAGTCCCACCTCAGAACCTTCTCCCCCCAAGTTAAAAAGCATAGTTTATAATAGTCTAGAAAGAGAACCAAAAAAAAATGGAAAGAGAGAGAGGCGGGTGACATGGCAGGACTCGGTGGATGGACGGTGTTCAGAGTCAGTCGGTGTGGAGAAGGCAGTTTTCCCCCAGGTCCAGGCAAACTCACCAGCTCCCACAAATCTCACCCAAAGTCCCCCCTCCCCCTTCTCGTATCCACAGTCAGGTAGTCCAGAAGGGGGTGACCACAAGACTTTTAACAACACACAGCTGGGAAAAGGAGGAAAGTATCGCTCCTTATCATCCGACTGTGCTCAAGTAGTGACCAGGGAGCGTGGTATAAACAAACACACAGTTGGTGATACTATGAGCTCCGACCAGGCAGTACAGGGTCCATTTACAACCAGGCAGGAGCGTATGCTGTCAGTGGAGTCTGGCGCAGTTCAGTGCCGTTACTCCGCTCCGCTGTCCCTCCCTCCTGATTTCCCCAGTGGGTATAAACATCGCTATGGCACCCCACCTTACTCTACACTAATGTCCACCAGGCAGACAAAAGGAGAGCAGAAGACCTCGCCACAGACATTTCTGATTTCCCAACCGTCTCATTTAAATCATACTCCACAGACTTCATCAGACGCTAACCCTTTTGTGTCCACTTTCAAACCCCCTTTGTCGCCTGTCAGACCACCCCAGACTTGTTTGACGCCTTTCCAAGAAGGCTCGGTGTGTAGTCTTTCAGACACTGACCTGGTCAACAATAATAACCTTCGAGGCCACATCCAATATCAGCCAAATAGTCAGATACAGCTTTTTGACAACAGGGTTCAAATCACCTCACAATCTCTTTCAGGCGATGAGGAACATAGCTTCTCTTCAACCTATGTAACCGAAACACTCGTTTACAAAATTAAATCAAAATCAGGTGCAGCAACAGACACCCCAAAGAACACCACGCCTACATCTTCACAACACAACACAAACACTTTGGTTTCTGTGGAGACCAAGTTTAAGCCACAGCCCGGCTCCACGCAGAGTGATGAAGCAGTTGAAAGGTCGTGCAGGCATTCTGATCAGAGCTCCAGTGACGGCAGAGGAACAAAGAGTGGAAACAGTCTTGACGAAACCAGTAACACGGGCACGAAGGAGAGCGTTCTGGGTAAAAGCAGGTTTTATTCAGTTGAGGTTAATAATGAAGAAAGTCCTAAGAAAAGCCGGTTTGGCATAAAGAGAAGCATCAGCACACCGAGCTCTAGTCTATCTAGGTCGGAGTCGGACAGGGTCGCCAAGGGTCACAACAAAGTGGACCAGATGTTGAACAAACTGAAGCAAAAATTCAGCTCCAGGCGAACAGAGGAGGATTCGTCCTTCCCATGGAAGTGGAGGCGAACTTCCCTAACACCTTCTGTCAGTGGATCCAGCGACGTGAGCAGCGTGAGCGATGCCAGCGCAGACAGTGCCAAAACTCTGGAGGAACGAAGACGGGAGAAAGAGATGACGCTGAAAAACAAGGCAGTGAAAATAGAGGGCACAAAAAGACAATCTGACAACAGATACACTCTCGTACCAGCGCTGTCCGTTGGGGAAAGAAAGGCGGGAAACGATTTGCCCATGTGGTCAGAAAATCCCACTCCAGGCAACAAAAGAGAGGATCTTGGGAATTCTTGTGCCGCACCTCAAAGTCAAATTCATCTGACAGTCCATGGCCCAGCTGAAACATTTGATATGTGTGAAAACGGTGAGAGACAGCATGCAACTCCAAGCCCGTTCCTCTCCTGTTCGGATCACAGTGTTGATGGGAGCCTCAGCCCGAATGCTGCTTATCCAAGTCAGAGCAGGAAGTCTACACCCAGCCCCAGGAGTCCCTTCTCACCATTTTCCTCTCTTTCACCTGTCTCCCCGTTTTCCACTGCGGAAGTGTTCGAGGACAATGTATTCTTCAGCCCAAAGCTTCAGCGGCGCAGGGAGTCCTCGTCTCCTTTTGAGCCCATGGATGGAATCAGATTGGGAGCCTCGAGAAGGAGCCGGGCATCCACTGGTCCCCCCACTTCAAGTCCAGGAAAGGAAAATGAACCCTTTACGTCATCGTATGCAGATTTAAAGTATGGCATTGAACCAGGGAGATCCTTTTCTGTAAGCTCTGTCCTCTCCAGTCGGGCGGCACGGCCTGGACGGATTTCGACTGGAAATAGGTTTATGAGCGTGGGTGACCTTTCTCACCCCGCTCTATCTCCTGCAAGCAGTGGCAATGAGTTGCACCAGAGGTCCGTCACACCGGCTGAAATGGGACAGTTTTACACCCGGCCTGAGCGTGACCCTCGCACGTCACGTTTCTCTTGTGACGCTGAGAAGATGCGGTCCAGATCCCTTCCTCGATCACTCACTCAGTGCTTGGCAAAGTGGAGCTCAGGAGTGCCCCCTCCTCAGTCTAGTCCTGGTGCTCCTTCAAACGCAAGTCTTCTCCGCAGCCCCAGCATGAATATCTGCCACTTTTCATGGGATACAGAGGGTCTACCAACCCCTCCTCCAACGCCTCCCCTCTCACCAGTTACCAGACGAATGTCCAAACCTACTAGTCTTCCTACCTCCAACTTTCCCAGCTCACCAGAAGCGGTGCACCAAGCAGACGGCCAGTCCTCCAGAGCGCATCGGCCCTCAAGGGGCTTTGTGTCCAGTCTCAACACTTTTGACGAATCCTCAGACAGTAACTCTGACACAACAACGGACGATGAATATTACATAGATTCAGACAACGGAGAAAAGGAGACAGAGCTGTGAAAGGAGACTGGACAAGAACAAAAGGCCGGAAAAGTTATGGAAAGAAATCTGTTTTGTTTTTTTTTTGTTTGTTTTTTTTCCCCCTTGATGACTCTTTTGTGTCTCCTGTTTTTTGTTTATTTTGCAACCAGAAAGACATGAGGGCAGCTCAGACAACAGAGCTGCCGTGCTTGAGCTGCTTTTTAAAATTTGTGTACCAAGTCCTGGCAGGAAGTTGGGCTCCTGCATGAGGGAGCCTGATACAATCAGCATAGTTTAATGTACAGTGTATTCTGTTTGTGTGCAGCTCCTCAGTTTATAAATACCGAACGGTGATTGATTTTAGCATTTGTAGTGTTTGTGGCATGGTGGACGTGACCAGTGCTTCTACGTATACATGTGGTTGTTTTAAAGGAATAAAGCTCTCTGTAAGGTTAAGCTTTTGGCACAAGCTCTGTCTTCAGCTTTGCATTTCATTCTGCCAGGTGACAATATGCATGATAGGCTGTCCTGTGAGGTTTCATGATCGCTATTGTCTTTGACCATTGAAGGGAGTAAAAACTGTTTTCTTAAAGGATCTGAAATGTCTGTACATACGAGAATTGTACACTGGAATTGAATTTATTAATATCTTCTAACATTCTGCTCTTATTTGCACAAAGACAATTCTAAATCTTAATATATCTGTTTTATAAATAAATATGACTTTTCTAACATAGCCTTTTGACTTTCCCTGTATTATTTACGTCCGTGATGATTTTTAGAAGTGATAAAGTTTAATTTGCATGTGAGGCAAAAGGAATAAAAAGCCCAAGGCGCCATTCCTGTTTCTGGGTTACTTCCTAACCAGATGAGATCCTGAGTGCTTATAGGTGGAGCCGTGCAAAAGCCTCACAGCGTGCCGCTCCTCCCTGTCACCAGTAGTTGTGGCAACCAGTGAGCTGCTGTGATGATGGTTAGATAAATCATCCTTTGACCCCAGCGGTTGATTAATGCTCCACATGTTTGCTGGAAGCGTACTTTGTGACTTTCCGAGGCGCTTTTGACACCAAGGCAACACATTCTGCTTGTGATTATCAAGCCCTGACATCATCTGGGAAGGGCTTTGCTGCTTCACAGCGTATGTCATCCTGAATGCTCTGCCTTCACAACCACTGTTCCACTTTGCAAAACATTCTTGTTTTTTTTTACATATATATATATTTCGCTCCCAGTTAGCCGGCTTTTCTTGTCCCCTGCGAAGAATTCGTCAGACTTTTCAAAGACTGTCAAGTTTCTATCTTAAAGACATTGGAAGTTTAATTAATTTAAGCTTGTCATGATCGGTCACACAGACAGTATTTAGTTTCTGAGTCTTTGTAATGTTTTATTTTTAAGCATAAAAAACAATTTCTCTACTTAGAGGCCAAAAGTAACAGTTTGGCAGACATAAAGCAGGTTTTTTGGGGGGGTTGTATTTGCACATTGATATTCAGGGAGGACAGATTTATCAGGTTCTTTGCCAGGTTCCTGCTGGATTTTTTTTTTTTTTTTTTTTTTTTCAGTATTTCATGTGCTGCCATTTCCTTAGTCATGATCGCTTCAGGTGATCATTAAGCTGATCTTAGTTATTTTTTATCTTACACCTCTTCAGGAGTCATCTTGTTGATGCTAAAATGAGTTGGTGTCAGACGTTGATGTCGCGGGCATTTCGGTGTTCATTCTTGCTGTTGGAAACAAAGTGCTAAAAGACACAAGTTTAGGAAAGATTCTTCCTTGACCCGCAGGAAACTGCGGTGCAACCTTTCATCCCGTCATCGTGATTTCGGCTCTTCCTGAGCATTTACGTCTTGATCACTGGGACCTATTTTCACTGAGGAGGAACGTGAAACAAGTCCATCGAAGTGGCAAAATATTTTATTACCAAGCATTGCACCTGAAATACTAAAATGCCTATCAAATATTTCATCCTTGCAGTGCAATTCAAGTTAAATATTAGCCATACTTAAAATGCAATGCAACGCTTTCACACTGACAAAAATTTATTTCGCTGTTTATTTATGTATATATATGTCTACTTTAAAGTCAAAGGAGAAAAAGTAGATTGGTAGCAAATATAATAAAAAAAATAATAAAAAAAAAGATTATTACATAAAAATATGCGATTTTGTTATATTTAATGTAAAGTGAAAAACTGGTTGTACACCAAACGGTTTCACCTTACCAGAAATCTTCTTCCAGCTCAATAAGTGCACTGTTGATATCAATAAGCCAGGGTAGCAGATAATGTCAAATAAAGCCAAAGGGGAACCTATCTTGTGTTATGCAACTTGAGAAAGCAGAGAGGTGTTAAACACACTGACACTGTTTATTTTATTGGGAGTGGTTCTATGGTTATAGAGGAGAGCTTGGACTTTGAAATGTCACCGCGATTGAACCGCAACGTCACTGTTGCCACAATAAACGAACACCCTGGACACGCACCATCGTGGTTTTCACTACAGCAAAAAAAAAAAAAAAAAAAAAAGAAGATTGCCTTGTAACATAGGAAATTTAGATTAGATTAGTGATTTTAAGGAGTCTTATCATTTTATAAGGTGGCTGTTAGGCTGCAGAGTCTATTAACTATTTATGAGCGTGAGGAGAAACTATAAATAGGACAGTTTACCTGATAAAATGAACAAAAATATAGTTTAATCAGATTCAATATATTATCTCAGCACTGATAGATGGTTGACCCATCAGCATCGCAAAGTTTATTTACTTTAATTTCCCTAAAGGGGTTTTTCAAAAATAACAACTTAACAGCTAGTGAGAAAAAAAAACACTTTGAAATTTTACTTTGAAAGAAAAAAAAATTGAAGTATCATTAAAACAAATAAAGGAATCTGTGTGTCATGATGTAAGACAAGTGGACCAATGCTGCCCTCTAGTGGACTGACGTCTTACAGTGAGACGCTGTTGTTTCCTTTAATCTGAACATTTTAGCACGTACTCATCATGTCGTTTAACCAAAGATGCAGCGATTTAATTCGAACGCATTGGTTTCCTGGCTCCGACCAAACCAAAGCCAGGCCCGAGACGATTCAGAACCCGGATTCATCTGGTCCGTCCTGCTGTCTGAGCCGAGCCGCCTGCAGGCGTCCTCTCACAGCTCATCCTCAGCTGCTCATGTCAGCAGCGCGTCAGAGCCGCCTGCTGCGAGAAGCACAATTCTCAGAATCAAAGCCAAGGCTGCTTCTTTATAGGGTTTTTTTTTTTTGGTCATCCAGGGGAAAAAAAGTAAATAAATAAGCATTCAGTAGTTTTGTACTGGAAGTAAAGACATGCTGGTTTTTGAAAATGTATTTCCAAGTGTTGCTGTGATCAGCTGATGTCTTTAAATGAAACCACTGAGACTGGCGGTGCAGGTGGCATGCATCACTCATTTATTTATTTTTTGTTCTGCTCATGTTGCATGGAGGACAAAGAATAACTACCAGGCTACGACTCAACTACAGGCACGCATGGGAGCCTCGGCTTCATTCTTCATCGTGCGATTTCTGGGGGCAAAAACGACAGAAGACGTCACCTTTTTGCAAAACGATTCAGAGCAGCAGATGTTGAAACCTTTGACCCTCCTCACCTTAGCTCCGGGGTCTCGGCTCTTCGCTCGCAGCTTGTTGACCTGGGACTCTGCGATGTCGGCCCTCTCCTCCGCCTCCTCCAGCTCGTGCTGCAGCTTGCGCAGCTTGCTCAGGTTCACGTTGGACTGCTCCTCCTGGGAAGAAATCCGCATCGACGCGGTTTTAACACGACGTCGCCGCCGACAACGAGGGCAACCAAACTGAGTGTGTTCCAGCTCACGGCCTCCTCTGCGCTCCGCTTGTAGGATTTCACTTTCATCTGAAGTTTATCCACCAGGTCCTGCAGACGGGCCAGGTTCTTCTTGTCCTCCTCCGTCTGTTCAGGCAGCAGATTGTGTTGCGTGAACGCAAAATCGGAGCAATTTTTTGGTCTAATTTCTGGTGCAAATATCTTAGTGCACTTTAAGTAGGACAAAAACTGACTTACGAGGAACTTTGCAGCGAGATATGGGCGCTTGATTTAAGTCATCAATCACTCAATGTTGATGAAGAAGTTCTGGTTCCAGTGGCAGATTATTTCACTTATAACAAGACATTTTTCCCATGTTAGAAGTGAAATAATTTACCAGTGGAATCAGGAATTTTTTTTCATTGATATTAAGGTATTATTGACTCCCATGTCTTTCTGAAAAGCCTCTTTTAAGTTGGTTTTGTCTTTGGTTAAAGCATACTGTTTGTGGTTATGCAAGTCATGCAGGCGGCGTTGACCTGGTAGGTGAGCTCCTTGATGCGTCTCTCATACTTGCGGACCCCTTTGATGGAGTCGCTGCTTTTTCTCTGTTCCATGTCGATCTCATTTTCCAGCTCTCTGACCTTGAAATGAAGGCGAGGATGGGGGGGGGAAACACAAAAAAAGAGGTTGCATTTATAAATGTAAAAGGTGGTGTAATTTCCAGCAGCGCTGGGGCGGATGGGGACGGTTTACCCTGGCCTCCAGCTTCTGGATCTGCTTCTTCCCGCCCTTCATCGCTATTTGCTCGGCTTCGTCAAGGCGGTGCTGCAGGTCCTTGATGGTTTGCTCCATGTTTTTCTTCATGCGCTCCAAGTGGGCGCAGGTGTCCTGCTCCTTCTTCAGCTCCTCCGCCATCATGGCTGCGTCGGTGATGGCCTTCTTGGCCTTCTCCTCGGCGTTCCTGCACTCCTGCACGGCCTCCTCCACCTCGTTCTGGATCTGGGCGACGTCACCCTCCAGCTTCTTCTTCTGGTTCAGCAGGCTGGTGTTCTGGGAGATCAGGGCAGAACGTCAGGTCGCCAGTCGAACGTCTCGAGTGATTGGTAACTGAAGCGTCCCTCGTACCGACATGGGCACAGACCGGACGTTTGCTGGCCGGTGTACCTGAGAGTGCAGCAGCTGAACCCTCTCGCTGACGTCCAGCAGTTCCTGCTCCGCCAGCTTGCGACCTCTCTCGGTTTGCTCCACCAGAGACCGCAGCTCGTCGAGCTCCGCCTGCAGCAGGTTGTTGCGTCTCTCCACGATCGCGATGTTCTCCTTGAGATCGTCGTTGGAACGGAGCGCATCGTCCAGCTGCAGCTGTGAGTCCTGTTAGGACAGATAATGTGTAGATCCAGTTTGACTTTCATCGACAAGTGATGGGCCCAGGATGGGAAATGGAAGCGTCTGTGATGTCGGGTCTCTGACCTTTAGGTGGGCATGGACTCCTTTGAGCTGCTTCTGAGCCTCCGCCGCCTGCCTGTTGGCCTGGCTCAGCTGGATCTCCATCTCGTTGAGATCCCCCTCCATCTTCTTCTTCAGCCTGAGAGCCTCATTCCTGCTGCGAGTCTCCGCCTCCAGGGAGCCCTGCAGGGTGTCCACCGTCCTCTGCTGGTTCCTCTTGGCCTGCTCCATCTCCTCGTCCCTCTCGGCCAGCTTGCGCTCAATGTCCGCCTTCACCTGATTGAACTCCAGCTGGGTTCGCAGAATCTTGCCCTCCTCGTGCTCAAGAGAACCCTGGCGCCAAAAAAAAAACAAAAAACAGAAAGCTGCTGGGTTTTCCCTCAAAGCATCGAAGGTCACAAAGGTAAGTGCAAGATCTATAAGACGTTTT
Source organism: Poeciliopsis turneri (assembly GCA_922788865.1). Lineage (NCBI taxonomy): Eukaryota > Metazoa > Chordata > Actinopteri > Cyprinodontiformes > Poeciliidae > Poeciliopsis > Poeciliopsis turneri. The sequence continues at coordinate 24,279 of CAKLNU010000080.1, forward strand.
GGTCACCTCCGCTTCTTCCAGAGCCGTTTGTATCTCGGCTTTCTCCTGCTCCAGCTGCTTGCGGATCTTCTCCAGCTCATGGATACTCTTCCCTCCCTCACCAAGTTGCTCAGTCAGGTCAGAAATTTCCTCTGTTTTAGACAGACTTATTCAGTTTTCTATCATGTGCATCGTGAACCTTGAATACTGAGTTCTACTTACCTTGAAGGTTCTTGTTTTCGCGTTTCATGGTCTCCAGATGATCCAGAGATTCTTCGTAGGAGTTCTTGAGCTTGAACAGCTCAGTGCTGATGGAACGCGCCTCTTTCTGAGAGCTTTCCAGCTCCGTCTGAGACTCCTCGTACTTCTGCTTCCACTCAGCGAGGACCTGCGAGGATTACGCGGAACAAATTTTCTCAACAAGCCTTCCTTTCCCCCCCCAAAAAGGACTCTGCGTCCCTGCAACGCGTCATCACCTTGTCAAAGTTTCTTTGCTTCTTGTCCAAAGCTGCAGCAGCCGCATTCGATCTCTCCACATCCACCATCAGATCCTCGATTTCCCCTTGAAGCCTGTGTTTGGTTTTCTCCAGGGAGGAGCATTTAGCGTTTGCAGCTTCAACAGCTTCCTCGGCCTCCTGCAAGCGTTGAGCGAGCTTCTTCCTAAAAGGCAGAAAAACATCACAAAGCAATCGCAGCGCAGGCGAAACGAAAGTGAAGGTGACTGTTCTGAAGTCCTTACTTCGCTTCTTCCAGCTCCTCGGTTCTTTGGATGGCGTCGGTTTCGTACTTGGTTCTCCACTGAGCCACCTCGGAGTTGGCCTTGGACAAGCTGCGCTGGAACTCGGCTTTGGCTTCCTGCTCCTCCTCAAACTGCTCTCTCAACAGATCACAGTCATGGCGAGCAGACTGCACTGCATGGGCAAGTGCATTCTTGGCCTTTGAGAAGTTGGGATGAAATCAAGTCGTCTGCCTTTTTTTTTGTTGTTTTTTTAGTAACATCAGAACTTCTTGAATCCGTAGCTTACCTTCACCTCCTCCTCCAGCTGTCTCTTGAGGTCTTCTACCTGCTGAGTGTAGGACAGCTTCCCTCGGGTCAGCTGCGACACCAAAGAGTCCTTTTCCTCCATCTGCCGCAGAAGCTCCCCTGTAAAAACAAAAGGCTCAGTCCTGTCGATTTTCGTCAAAGCCTAGCGATTTTATTTCAGCATGGCTGTATTTTGTTACCGTTTTCAGTTTGCAGCTTTGCTTTTTGCATGGTGAAATCACTCATGGAGCGCTGGGCCTCCTCTGATTTTGTCTTGTATTCAGACACCTGGTCCTCCAGGGTGCGGCACATTTTCTCCAGGTTGGTCTAAAGGAAAAGAGCGACAAGGGGTCAAATTGATCACGTTTGAAGAAAACTGATTCATTTCCATGTTTACGAGGACGTAACAAGATCTCATCTTACAAGACGTTGAGGTATTGAAACATCGCGATACTTCTTGTGGAGGAGACAGTTATCTGGCGGGGTCTAGTGTCTTGCCTGATGTAAAACTGTTAAACTTCTGACTCATATTACAGTCAAAAACAGTGCAAAGTAGCACAAACATCCAGTTTAGTAAAGATGTATAGAAATATTGTGTTGCTGTGCACAATGTGGGACGTTTAGGCCCGTTTCTTCAGCGTTTACTGGAACTATGTCTTTTCTAAAGACTTTCTAAATCACAGACACTGAAATTGAGGTTTTCCTATCGCTTGTTTTATTCCAAATGAATAAAATACATGTTTGCGAGGGTGAACAACTGTTCTACAAAGGATGTGAGCAACCTTATGTTATCTTACTTTGACTTTGGCGATTTGCTCCATGTTGGAGATCACATCGTCCAGCTCCAGCTTCAGCTCGCTCTTCTCCTTCTCCAGCTTCTGCTTGACCCTCTGCAGGTTGTCGATCTGCTCTCCCAGGTCGGCCACGCTGTCCGCGTTCTTCTTCCTCGCCGTGGGGTTCTTCTGGAACTCGGCCTCCCTCTTCTTGTTGAACTCGATCTGGGCGGCGGTGGCTCCTCCGGCCTCCTCCAGCCTCTCGCTGATTTCCTCCAGCTCCCTGGCCAAGTCGGCCCTTTGCTTCTCCACCTTGGCCCGGGCAGCCCTCTCGGCCTCCAGCTCCTCCTCGAGCTCTTCGATTCGGGCCTTGGTGGAAGTCGCAGACGCTGTTAGACGGCACGGCTGATGATAAAGAGAAGACGAAGCAGGAGATCTCTTACCTGCAGCTCCTTCAGTTTTTTCTGGAGTTGAGCACCCATCGCCTGCTCGTCCTCAATTTTACCGAGCTGCTGGCTGATTTCAAAGTCCTTCCTGCGAACAGAAACGGACACATTTTATTTTAGACAGCCGTCATCAAAATCACAAAATCTGCTGATTTGCACATTTTACTTTTTAAGCTTCTCCTCCAGCTGCTGCTTGTCGTTCTCCAGATCCATCACATTTTCTTGGGTCAACTTCAAGTCCCCCTCCAGCTTCCTCTTGGCTCGTTCCAGATCCATTCTTATCTTCTTCTCTTGCTCCAGTGACCCTTCAAGCTGACGCATCATTCCAAACAATTAGCTCACCGCTTCGTTTCCAGACCACCCCGGGTACTTTCCTTTGAATGCGAGCACTCACGTCATCGACTTGCTGTTCCAGCTTCACTTTGGCCTTGGTCAGAGAGTTGACTTTGTCCTCTTCACTCTGCAGGTCATCCAGCGTCTGCTGATGAGCCTCCTGAAGAGCTTTCTTTTCCTTGGTCAGCTTGGCAATGATTTCATCCAACGCTGCCATCTCTTCTGTCAGGTTTTTCACCTTACGGGAAGCACACAGCATGCCGGCGTGAAGGCGAGAGTTACTCCCAAAGCCGAGACTTACAGAGCAGACGGTTAACATGAAGCATACCTTGTTCTCAGTGGCGTGCTTTTCCTTTTCCACTTTAGCCAAAGTCAGCTCCAGATCGTCGATGTCTTTCTTGAGCTCTGAACATTCGTCCTCGAGCTTCCTCTTTTTGGCAGTCAGCTCTGCGTTCATTTCCTCCTCATCCTCCAGCCTCTCTGTCAGCTCTTTCGCTTTGGCCTCCAGTTGGATTTTGCTCTTGATCAAACCTTCGCAACGCTCCTCGGCATCTGTAAGATTGTCTTGCTCCTACGCAGAGGAAATCAGGCTTGTATTATATTCCACAGTGGCTCTAAGCAACTGTCAAAAAGTAAGATAAGGTATTCATCCTACAGATTGAAACTGGAGCTGTAAATCGTTCTTCTCTTGGAGAAGGGTGACCATCTTTTCCTCAAGCTCTTTCTTGCGGGCTTCGGATTTGGCGTAGGCCTCCTTGAGCTTGGTGAACTCCTCTTTCATGTTGGCCATCTCCTTTTCGGTCTCGGCCGATTTAAGCAAAGGCTTGATCTTGAAGAACATCTTCATCCAGGGCCAATTCTTCACACCCATGAAGGCGCGGATGTTCCACTGGATCACCAGCAAGGCGTCCCTGTGGACAATATCAGGACGTTTGAGTTTTCTTTGTCAGAATGATGTCGTTTTTGTTTGGTTTTTTTTTTTGCGGTGAAAATAAGCAGTGGACTCCAACCTGCGCTCAACAATTTTCTGGAACTCAATCCTGGCAAGCAGTCCTCTGGATCTTGCCTGAATCCCAGTAATGATGAGAGCGAGACGGTCGTCTCTCATCTCTTCCAGTACACCCAGCAGGCCAGCTTTGAAGAACACCTGATAGTGACAGATTGTTTCTTTTTTTTTGTCAAAGGACAGGAAATGTTTTTCTCAATCTGCTCTTTATCGGTTTTTAATGTACAGAACCAAACCTTTGTGTGTCCCAGCTTGTACTGCTCATGATCGATGTCCAAAGACCCCAAAAGTTTCTCAGCTGCTTTTTTATTGTCAATGAACTGCCCTTCAGGGATGGCGCTCGGGTTCAAGATGCGATATCTGAAACGGTGCGACTTTTGGAGGTAAATATGAAAATCTCTAAATGAAACTGTGAGCTCCAGAAGCATAAAGTTCTCAGGGTTGTTGGCATATTTGTCGTATTAAAGACATGGTCTAGAGACATATACTGCATGTTTATTGAAATGTAGTTTAGGTTACTTCTGTTCATTGTTTTTTTTTTTTTTCTTACCCCAACTTAAATAATGCCCCTCAAGCATTCGGCATGCTGAGGTGAGTAAAGCTGTGTGTGTGTAAATTAGGTGCCGTGCATTGGAACATCATTTATACCCAACTGGAAAGCATATTACAAACAACATGAGAAGATCATGGTTTTTCTTGCCTTTGCTTGAAATCACCGTACTGAATCCTGTTAGGGAATCCCTTTCTGCAGATTCGGATTCCTTCCAGCACGCCGTTACAGCGCAGCTGGTGCATGACCAGAGGGTTCTCCATCGCCCCGGGAGTCTTGGTCTCATTGGGGATGATGCAACGAACAAAATGAGGGTGAGTTGACCTCAGGTTGGTCATTAGTTTGTTCAAATTTTCCTGTTAATGCAAGTACAGCATCAATAAGATATTGGAGGCTGTATATCCAGCTTTGGAAATGCCTCAAGCATGATATGAACTCTACCCTGTGCAAAGCAGACACAGTCTGGAAGGAAGAACCTTTCTTCTTTCCTCCCTTCCCCCCTTTGCCTCCTGCATCCTGGGCTGTATGCAAATTATAGAAGTTTAAAATGACGACTTCCATTCAGTGGGAGAGATAATCAGTAAGGTGACAGAGACCTCACCTGAATCAGAGCCAGCGTACCCAGCAAATAGCATAGACAGTAACTTCAGGTTAGACTTTTGATAGAGTCCAACCACAGTCTCATTCAGTGGATCTTTATTCTTTTCCAGCCAGTTGGTGATGTTGTAATCGACCGTACCAGCGTAGTGAACCAAAGAGAAATGAGCTTCTGGTTTCCCTTTGACGACTCTGGGCTTTTGGAAGTTGGGGCTTTTACCCAGATGGTTGTCATATAGTTTGGCCTTAAATGTGGAGTCGCTGGCTTTTGGGAACATACACTCCTCTTCGAGGATAGACATGATGCCCATCGGCTGTTGGGGTGAATGAGTGAAAGATTAAACACTCTGCAAGTTTACAGTCCCTTAATGTCTATGCACAGGAAAAAAATGACAGATGGAACCTTATACGCTCTTGGACTGGATGATCTACTGACCTTTTCAATGAGTTCAATGCAGGCTGCCAAGTCCATACCAAAGTCAATGAACTCCCACACGATGCCCTCTTTCTTGTACTCCTCTTGCTCCAACACAAACATGTGGTGGTTGAAAAACTGCTGCAGCTTCTCATTGGTGTAGTTGATGCACAGCTGCTCAAAGGTGTTGAACTGGAAGCCATGAGCAAACAGCAGAGTGAGGTCTTTCCTGCTGCAGGTCGGACGCCCACAAAAGCACAAACTCTCACATCAAAGATCTCAAATCCAGCGATGTCCAACACCCCGATGAAGTACTGCCGAGGTTGCTTGGTGTCGAGGGACTGGTTGATTCTCACCACCATCCACAGGAACATTTTCTCGTACACCGACTTTCCCAGAGCGCCAATAGAGTAGTACACCTAAAAAACGTGATGGACACGATCTGATTTAAACTTGATATTTATCAATTCTGCTGATACACACAAAATCTAGATGCTTTACGGTTACCTGCTGCACACTTTGGCCCTTGGTGACCCACTCGTTGCCTACTTTAACTCTCGGGTGACAGAGACCCTTGATGAGGTCGGCAGAGTTCAGGCCCATGAGATATGCCACTTTGTCCACATCTAAAACCGGTTATTGTGTCAGATTATTGCTACTATTACAATCTATAGGATCGGAGATCAGCCGGTTTCGCTGCCTACCCTCTGTGCCGTCAGGCTCTGCTTGCTCTTCCCTCTGCTTCTGCTTGAACTTCATATTTCCATAATGCATAACAGCTCCCGTCAACTTGTAGATGCCGTTCTTCTCCTCTTGGGTGAATCCCAGGACATCAAAGGCTTCCTTTTACCAGATCAAAATGTATTTATTTATTTAGTTTGGAAACTACGCGCAGGGGGATTTTCGGCCAGCAGACCGCGTTTACTGACATCCGTAGCGATTAGCTCGTCTGCATCGTTGATGGAGGCCACGGTCGTTTCTCCTTGGGAGATGTACGCGTAGTCATAGGGGTTGTTGGTGATCAACAACATTTCTGTTTAAAGGAATGAAAAGGTTCACTTATAAAGGTTGAGGTGTTTTAATAGACTTGTCTGCTCTGGTTGCTGTGCGCTCACCCAACAGCTCCGGCTTCCTTTGGGACAGAATCTGATAGAAGATGTGATAGTCTCGCTCAGCTTTGAGCTGATAAGTGACGCGAGATTTTTCCAACAGATCTGGGAAAAAATAAAAAATAAAAAAAATGTAGTGGGGTGTCAACAAGACGTCAAGCTAAACTTAAAGCCTCGAGAAACAGACTGAAGACAGTCGTTAACTTTCACAAAAGTGACGTGGTTTCACTAGAAAATCGTTCAAGAAACAGTGGGAAAGTGTTGGACAGCTTTTATCAAAGCAGACTCACATGTCTCAATGTCAGCTGAGGCCAGTTTTCCACTCACCCCAAAGTGAATTCGAATGAATTTACCCTGGAAAATGTAGTTCAGTTCAAAGAATTAGTGAAAAAAAAAGTAAAATGATAACACGCGCACACAAGTCACGATACTCCATCATTTCTTCAACTTGATGTTTAATTAATGCAACAATAAAATGTAGGTAGTGATAAATGTTCCTACAAATCGGGAAGAGTTGTCATTTCGGATGGTCTTGGCATTTCCAAAAGCCTCCAGAGCAGGATTGGCCTGGATGATTTGATCTTCCAGGGTTCCCTGTGTGGAAGCGCGAGGCTTAATCGCTGCAGCCGTGGATTTTAGTTTATCATTCTATATAACACTGAAAGAATAATGTTCACCTTTTTCTCCTGACTTGGATCTTTCTTTCCGGAGACGGCCGCGATGCTGGCAAAGTACTGGATGACCCTTTTGGTGTTCACAGTCTTTCCTGCACCAGATTCTCCACTGGGCAGAGAAAACGTATAGTATGCATGATAAATATGACGCAAAGATGAAAGAAATCCGCTTGAAAATATCATCAAAGCAGCTGTGAGCGTCATACATAACTTACGTGATGAGGATCGACTGGTTTTCTCTGTCTACGATAACAAACAAGATCCGTGTCAGTCCTCTTGAATTTTAATATCTGGATCATTTCTGGCCCTGAACTCACCCGACAGCATGTACTGATAGGCGTTGTCAGAGATGGAGTAGATGTGAGGAGGAGCTTCGCTCCTCTTCTTTCCTCTGTAGGCGTTAACCACCGATTTGTCGTACACCGGCAGCCACTTGTAGGGGTTGACGGTCACGCAGAAGAGCCCTGAGTAGGTCTGACGCCAGAGACGCACAGCAAAACGTGTGACTTACTGGGAGCGAATGGTTGACAAGAAGCAGCTTCTCGAGTTTTGTCGCGGTCGCTCACATAGATCATCCATGCTGCGTAACGCTCTTTGAGGTTGAACAACACCGCCGGCTCGTGGAGGAAGGTGAACATGGCCATGTCTTCGATTTTGTCGAACTTTGGCGGGTTCTGGGGGTGGACGTCTACCTCCTTCACTGTGACAGTCTGCAGGACATTCATCACAGCAATCATTTCTTTTAAAATTAATTTTAAGATCCACTAAAAGTTGTTTTTTTTTTGTTGTTGTTTTTTTAACCATAAATGTTCATTTGCGCCTTGCTTACCTTTCCAGTTTCAGTTTCAACGGTGACTTTGTCCCCGTCTCTGCTGGTGACTGTCCCCTTGAGGTACTCCACTTCGGGATCGGGCACAAAGCAGGCCCGCTTCATGTCAAAAGGTCGCGTTTGGGCCTCCAGTCGCTCCTTGTCGGATTTTCTCAGGAAGGACGCAGCTGGCCCGAACTCGGCCATGATGGCGTCGCCTGACATCTTGGAAGCTGTGAAGTTGAGGGTTTGATTTCGACAGATTTAGGCGCCGGATTGCTTTTACTCTCTGAAGAATCCGAAGAAGCCCCAAATCTAAATAAAACTGAACAGCTGACTTATTAAAAGTCAGCTGAAAATTGACAACAAAAAAAAAACTCCAGAAAGAGTTGTCAACTACAATCTTTATTCTTTTTTTTAAATTTCATAAAGGTGTGATGACTATTTTCCAGAACTGCAAAGAAATAGAGCAAAATTAGTAAGTAAATATGTTTGTTTTGTTTTTTTAAAAAAGGACAATAAATGAGACTAATAAATATTACTATTTCATAATAATAAAGTTGTTGTGAAAGATGGTGATAATTACAGCATGCGTGAAGGACTGGTATGATGATGTCACAACCTTCTAAAGAATTCATAAATTCATGCTGCAAAGAAATGAAATGCAAATTTCAAACACAATCATCCTCAAAATGCTAATTGTTTGGTTGACTGACTTATCAGCTGGTTGGTCACTTAATCGGTTCATCATTTACTTACTGTGAATTTCCTTACCGTTGGTTGTTAATATTAGTCGCATTAAAACAAAACTGCATTATTATTGTCATGTGTGAAATACAGACTGCTATGCCAAACACTAGAACGGTAAATCACCCTAAAGTCATTTACTTTCTACTGGGGAGCCTGTAACACTCTCTACCTGTTTGATCCTCCTCTTCTCTTCAGCTGACTTGTTCTGCTGGCCGAGTCTTTAAAAGGTGAAAGGTCACATTAGATTTGGAGTCACCGACATGATCAGTGATGAAATGATGGCGTACTGACCGGCAGGTGTGCTGTTTCCGTCCTTGCTGCTGCTGCTGCTGCTGCTGCTGCAGCTTTGGGTCTCCTGTTTTTATACATCCAGGAGGCAGAGCTCTGCTGAAGCAGCCCCCCCCCCCCCCCCCCCTACAAGGACAGAGCAAGAGCACAAAAGGGAACATCTGCATTTAGAAATAAAAGGTGTGGACAGTCATAGCTGCCGCGTTTCTATTGGCTGTTGCACATAAAGTCTATCAGAAGGTTCTAAATCAGGATCTATTTCGGTCCTGACCTTCTTGAAAGATGGAAGTCAGGCGAATCACAGAAAAGGTTCCGGTTTCGTCGTATTTATGAAACTAATTTTCAGGATTTTTTTTTTTTTGTCTAAAATGTGCGAAATGGGGTTTTTTTCTGCCGTTGCAAATTCTTTTGGCAATTAACTCAATTAGCATTTGTTTTGTATTTGGGGATTTGTATTGTAAGGAAGTGTGCAGAAAAGGCCACGGTGAGATTTTCTTACAGCTTCTCCAAAGTGGAAAAAGAAGCTTCCCCCCCCCACCACAGTGAGACTGAACATCACGCTGTCCGAGTCCCTATTGTCCAAGGATTCAACTGTCCTGGGGGACAAAGATAACCTTGTGAATACTTTGGCTCGGATTCTTTCTCGGAGGCCTTCCTTTGCCTCCCTCTGGACTCCGGTGTGCCCTCCTCTCTCTGCAATAAAAGGTTGGGTGGGACAGCTGCCCGCTGCCAAAGCTCTCCACACCGCGCTGGAAATAAATACATTCACCTCGGACGGGAACATCTACCACCTTCCCGGTGAACTCCGTGTCATTAGCACCAGGATCAACGTCACGTTAACAGAAGACATCTTTAAGGCAGGCGTTTATTGAGCCGACCACCTTAAGAACCCCCTTAAGAATCATAAGAGTCCCTTTGACACTGAGGATTTCACACCTTGGGAGATCAGCAACCTCGTTGGGTCTCGTTAATTGGCTGTCTGCTCCTCGTGTCGCTCACTGAGGCTCACATTCTCAGCTGTCTTTTGTCCCCTTCGCCAATTTCGACAGCAGGCTTTTCGAGCCTCTTCAGCCCTTCTCCACGCGGCCCATGTGCATCACTTCAAACCGATGCAGAGGCTGAACCACCGGGGCCAATTAAGAGTTGTTTTGCGAATGAGCAATACAGCTCGAGTCCGGCATATCTACAGCCGCAGGGGGAAGCTTTTAGAAATTGACGTGCCTTTCAGCTATTTGTTAGATCCGTCGCTGAAAGTTTTAAGAAATATACAAACAAAACACATGTTTTTATAGAAGTTACATGCCGTAGCTTTGATGCCCACATTTTAAGATGGATTTCTGGTATTCATTTCTATTTGTCCATCTTAACTCCGACGCCCCTAAATAAAGAGCATGGCACAACCTGCTGCATTGGACAAGCAAGGAGAGCATTAATCAGAGAAGCAGCCATCAGATCTGTTGAAGCTTTGGAGGAGCTGCAAACATCTATTTAAAAATATGTGACATAAGTACAGTTACCTTATTAAAAGGAGTATTAAACTGCAGTTTTTTAATGTTGGGGGTTAATGGATTGGCTCCATTTACCAAAGGATAATGCAGCAAATTGATTTAATCCCGTTTCAGGGTCTAATTGTCTTAAATAACACCAGAACACTGAGACTGACAGAGGATTCCTGAGGATGATGCCTTAAAAAAACAACACAGACTCAAAGGCGTTTATGAGACCGTGTTGTCTTTTCTCCTCCTTTCAGCCGCGAGATGAACCGCGCGACTTTTGACAAAGCCGGCACAAATGTCAGCGGCGCCCAGCGACGGAGAACAAAGGCCGAGTGGCACAGAGTGTCACTGCTGGCGAGACTGCCTCCCCGTCGTTACCCTCAACATTAGTCATGTTTTTAAAACCAATTTCAACCTACATCCTGGGACGTTTCTTTTTCTCTCCCCCCCCCCCTCCGTTACGTTCACACTTTCCAGCCAAGGCCGCCGTCAGAGACGCAGCTGTCGGCCAGGGGTCGCCGGGGGTCGCCGGCGTACACGCCCCCGGGGCCCCGACAGCCACTTTCACGCTGTAACTGCACACTGACCGCGCATCTTGTTGGACCCGCATTGTTTCCTTCCATTTAGCCTTGGGGGACAAAGATAAACCTGTGAAATAGTTTCGGGATTCCTTCTGTCCAGCTTAAGTGAACGAAGGCTCCCCCGCCGGGTCATTCGTCCTCCTCCGCTGCAGCAACCTCTGTGATAAATATAACGCCTCCGTGTTTGTTTTGGAAGCTGAAGTTGGTCATGATTTCTTCCTCTGCGTCATAATTTACCGCTCAATGAGACACCTTTGTCTTTGAGTGAGCTAAATAGGTCGTTTCAACGTTTTCTTCCCCTTTTTCCCGGCCCCGGCACAGAGGAGATAAGCTGCGGGTAAATGTTTAAATTCAGAAGCGTCGACAGTCAACTCAAGGATCAGCAGAGTTATTTCTTCGCCATGCAGAGCGTCAGCCTGCCTGTCGGGCGATAATTTGTCTCAGACACGTCTGGAGAATGAATGTTCTCCTCCAAGACCCTCTGCTCTGCACAACAAGCCTCTTTCATCACTTGTCAGCCCCCCAGACTCTTTGAGAACTTCCTGTCTGCGCGTTAACTTCTCTTACAGAAGCGTCACTCTTTCAGCCTTATTGTTCCTGACGTGTTCCTCATGCCAGCAGCTGTCTTCCTCAGCCGGGACTTGAACAGCAACCTCTATTGTCTCTGTAGGGCAGCCATTTTTGCATTTTTTTTTAACACATTTATGGATGGCGTGACTGAGAGCAGTTGTCCTGTCAACCCGAGCTGTGGATTTCTGCAGCTCCTCCAGTTACCATGGGCCTCTCAATTTGTTTGCCAAACAAATTGAACAACTGGATTTATTTTGAGAATAAATCAAAGCCTGTTCACTGATTAAAGGTGACATCCGAAGGCAATTGCTTGCATAGGATTGCATTTAAGGGTATCAGAGTAAAATGGGTTAATTTGTTCAATGCCTGTGCAATTTCCTTTTGCTTTCTCAACCAAAAAGACATCAATATAAATGGTCGCCATGACACAATTGCGGAAAAATGATGGGACCACTTGTCCCGTAGCCATGGGAACCATCATTTTGTCCCCTCAGCCTTACCCAGACCATGACGCTGAAGGTGAGGTGGTCGTGTTTTTACACTCGCATCAGCTCCGCCTCACCCTTGTCCATCTCTTCGCCACGTCTCCGATTTCACACCTCCTGTTCAGACGAGCCACTCTAACCTTCAGGCTGGAACATACCGCCGTGCGAATCCATTCCCAGCTGTCGTCGCACCGTCTTCTGCGGCCGACGTCCTTCTGTCTTCAAAGACAGGCCGGGTCGGATGGCACGAACAAAGCCAACGTCCGCCCACCTGTTGCTTTCTTAAGGGACACAAGACTGGGGAAAGTAAAAATACTTGCACAAAGCCAGTATTTTTACTGGTATTTTTACTGGCTTTTACTGGTATTTTTACTGGCTTTGTGCAGTAAAATATTCATAGTGAATATTTTATTTTACTGTATTACTGTATTCATGGAACATTACAGCCAGCATCCGATGGACGCAGCTTTTAAGACCCCACCAAATCTGGCCTACTACCTTGCTGCTGTCGGCGGTTCAGGTGGACCTCCTGGTTATCCACCTTGGTCCACTAACGCGCCGCAGGCCACTGTGCACACCAGCCCCATAATGCTATGTGGTCTGCAACACAAGGGGGTGGGCCCTTTGATTACAACCCCAACGTGTTTAACCCAAATAATTACATGCATGTTGCACACTTTGAAAACAAAGAGGGGGAGCCTGTAAACGGCTGTAGTTCACAATGGAAACCAGTAATTGGTGATTAGTGATTTCATTGAGATGGTGATTTTCAAAGTTTCTTGCCTCATTTTCTAGTGAAGTGTGATTTTTAAGCAGACAGTATTGTTCTGTATCTGATTTCAATGTACCTTCTTTTTTTCTCCCCTCTTTATTTTTATATTCAACCGTTTTATGTGTGTTTTGAATGCATTGTCACACCAGCTGCGCCCAGTTTGGACGCACTTTAAGCAAAAGGTTCACTGTGATGCGAAGTAACGTTCTTGACATACACAATTATGTAAATGCATTTTACAAGTTGTGTTGTGTTTTTAATTTTCTACAGTTTAAATCCTTTTAGGAAGTGCTGGAGACAAATAGATTTTGATCATTAAAGATTTGAACTTTTTTTTTTTTATATATATATATATATATATATACTGTTTGGATTTTGTAGTTCAAAGTGATGCATTGATATGGAGTTTGAATTCACTCCAGAAGGAATTATGAAGCTAAAAGTAAGTCTCTGGTGGTTTCACTCATTTAAGAAAATCAAAGATTTGATTTGATATCTAAACATCTTTAATGAAGCCATATTGCCCAGGGCTAATTTTAAGTGCGATTCCATTGAACATCTTTACAACTATGGCAGTTGTAAGCTAATGTTAAACTTTTTTTTTTTTTTCTTCTTACTATTCTTGCATATTATATAACCTGAGTGATATTGTGACTTTTATAATGTTTAACTGCTTCCATCACTTTCTGCATTTTGGCTAAATACTCTGTCCAACAAGCTAAGTATTACATTGGCTTGTAAAATGCAAGGGAATGAGAGGGAAGTAGCCTTTTTGACCTGACTATTCCACAGACGGATATTTAAATGATGAGGCTTTTACTATGCAGCTTTAGGCTACATTTGCAAGGTTGAATTGTGCCATATTCAAGTCTGTATTGGAAAAGCAGAATAAAGTTTTGAAACATAACAGATATCTGATTTTTTATTTTTTTTTTCAAATTAGATATTGAAATCTGAAATGTGTTAAAATGGAAGAAAATTGCAACCTTAAAGCATTCACCAGACAAGTATAATCTACAAGAAAACCACAGAAATCTTTGCTTACATTGTTGTATTAAAAAAGCACTTTATTGAAAAAAAGTATTTACATCAGAACCAAAGTTGATGGTGACCATAGAATACAATTACAATATTGCTCCCCTTCACCAACAATTAGCAAAAACCTTAAATCTACAAGGCATCATTTCTTCCATCCACTGTCAAGACAAAAACGACTTCAGACTTGGTGCAAAACATCTGAATAGACCTATTTTTTTTCCCCAATGGGTTTGGGAATATTCACTGCAAGTATCTGTTGCACTGCTGCATAATCAATTCTACATTATATTATTGATGTACTAGAACTTGTAATAGCCAGCAGATGCAGCAAATAAAATTTTGGTCAAAACCCATTGTTAATATGCTATGTAATAAGTACCAGAAGGTCCAGCGTACTGCATCAGACATTTATTTTACTAATAATTCTATTCCTTCTCATTTAGATTCTTGGAGCTCTGTCAGCAGCCGTGAAGGAAATGTTCCTCAGGTGGACCCCGCTGCCTGGGTTGAGAAGGAGGCTGATGAGGAGCCTGTCATCAGAAACCTGGATG